>JAEACV010000245.1:0-18075 GCA_016432835.1 Brassica nigra
TAGAGGCATAATTTTAATTTAAAATGGCTCTTTAACTTGTTTTTAAAATAATTGTTTTTTTAAATGAAACACTTATTCATATGAATATATTTATTTGTTTTTGCTGCAATAGTTTCTAAAATTATTTTAGCTTTAAGAAGGTCCTTTAGAGTCCTAGTATCACTGTAAGGTCTGAAAATAAAAAGAAACACTGGCAAGCCAAGAAAATCATTCTCAGGCTAATGGCAAGCGAGAGCAAGGACTGCCACCGCTGACCAATTTTAAAGGGATTAAGATCCCTATCACAGCTTATGCCATGTATAACTAACTAGGTACAATAAGCAATTCTAAGTAACTATCTGATCCCATTAAAATGTGTATATAAATACATCCCTACGTATAACTGGGTATACCTATGAAATTCTAAGAGCATCTCCAGCCATAGCTATTTTAACTCTAAAATAGAGTAAAATATAGTATCTCGATAATAGAGGCATAATTTTTAATTTAAAATGGCTCTTTAACTTGTTTTTTTTAAATAATTATTTTTCTAAATGAAACACTTATTCATATGAATATATTTATTATTTTTTTGCTGCAATAGTTTCTAAAATTATTTTAGCTTTAAGAAGGTCCTTAGAGTCCTAGTCACTGTAAGGTCTGAAAAATACAAAGAAACACTGCAAGCCAGAAAATCATTCGCAGGCTAATGGCAAGCTGAGAGCATGGACTGCCACCGCACCAATTTTAAAGGGATTAAGATCCCCACCGATCACAGGCTGTTGCTGCCATGTATAACTAACTAGGTACAAATAAGCAATTCTAAGTAACTATTCGATCCCATTAAAATGTGTATACAAATACATCCCTACGTATAACTGGGTATACCTATGAAATTCTAAGAGCATCTCCAGCCATAGCTATTTTAACTCTAAAATAGAGTAAAATATAGTATCTCGATAATAGAGGCATAATTTTTAATTTAAAATGGCTCTTTAACTTGTTTTTTTTAATAATTATTTTTTTTTAAATGAAACACTTATTCATATGAATATATATATATTGTTTTGCTGCAATAGTTTTTAAAATTATTTTAGCTTTAAGAAGGTCCTTTAGAGTCCTAGTATCACTAAGGTCTGAAAAAAAAAAGAAACACTCAAGCCAAGAAAATCATTCGAGGCTAATGGCAAGCGGAGATAAGGACTGCCACCGCTGACCAATTTTAAAGGGATTAAGATCCCCACCGATCACAGGGTTGCGCTGCCATGTATAACTAACTAGTACAAATAAGCAATTCTAAGTAACTATCTGATCCCATTAAAATGTGTATATAAATACATCCCTACGTGTATAACCGGCATCTCCAGCCATAGCTATTTTAACTCTAAAATAGAGTAAAATATAGATCTGATAATAGAGGCATAATTTTAATTTAAAATGGCTCTTTAACTTGTTTTTTAAATTGTTTTTTTAAAATGAAACACACTTATTCATATGAATATATTTATTATTTTTTTGCTGCAATAGTTTCTAAAATTATTTTAGCTTTAAGAAGGTCCTTTAGAGTCCTAGTATCAAAGGTCTGAAAAAACAAAAGAAACACTGGCAAGCCAGTAAAATCATTCAGGCTAATGGCAAGCGGAGAGCATGGACTGCCACCGCTGACCAATTTTAAAGGGATTAAGATCCCCAGCCGATCACAGTCGTTGTATGCCATGTATAACTAACTAGGTACAAATAAGCAATTCTAAGTAACTATTTGATCCCATTAAAATGTGTATATAAATACATCCCTATAAACTGGGTATACCTATGAAATTCTAAGAGCATCTCCAGCCATAGCTATTTTAACTCTAAAATAGAGTAAAATATAGTATCTCGATAATAGAGCATAATTTTAATTTAAAATGGCTCTTTAACTTGTTTTTTTAAATAATTGTTTTTCTAAAATGAAACACTTATTCATATGAATATATTTATTATTGTTTTTGCTGCAATAGTTTCTAAAATTATTTTAGCTTTAAGAAGGTCCTTTAGAGTCCTAGTATCACGTGGTCTGAAAATACAAAGAAACACTGCAAGCCAAGAAAATCATTCAAGGCTAATGGCAAGCGGAGAGCAAGGACTGCCACCGCTGACCAATTTTAAAGGGATTAAGATCCCCACCGATCACAGTCTGTTGCTGCCATGTATAACTAACTAGGTACAAATAAGCAATTCTAAGTAACTATTTGATCCCATTAAAATGTGTATATAAATACATCCCTACGTGTATAACTGGGTATACCTATGAAATTCTAAGAGCATCTCCAGCCATAGCTATTTTAATTCTAAAATAGAGTAAAATATAGTATCTGATAATAGAGGCATAATTTTTAATTTAAAATGGCTCTTTAACTTGTTTTTTTAAATAATTTTTTTTCTAAATGAAACACATATTCATATGAATATATTTATTATTTTTTTGCTGCAATAGTTTCTAAAATTATTTTAGCTTTAAGAAGGTCCTTTAGAGTCCTAGTATCACTGTAAGGTCTGAAAATACAAAGAAACACCGCAAGCCAAGAAAATCATTCGAGCTAATGGCAAGCGGAGAGCATGGACTGCCACCGCTGACCAATTTTAAAGGGATTAAGATCCCCACCATCGACACAGTTGCATGCCATGTATAACTAACTAGGTACAAATAAGCAATTCTAAGTAGCTATTTGATCCCATTAAAATGTGTATACAAATACATCCCTACGTATAACTGGGTATACCTATGAAATTCTAAGAGCATCTCCAGCCATAGCTATTTTAACTCTAAAACGAGTAAAATATAGTATCCGATAATAGAGGCATAATTTTTAATTTAAAATGGCTCTTTAACTTGTTTTTTTAAATAATTGTTTTTAAAATGAAACACATATTCATATGAATATATTTATTATTTTTTTTGCTGCAATAGTTTCTAAAATTATTTTAGCTTTAAGAAGGTCCTTTAGAGTCCTAGTATCACCGTAAGGTCTGAAAATACAAAGAAACACTGGCAAGCCAAGAAAATCATTCGAGGCTAATGGCAAGCGGAGAGCATGGACTGCCACCGCTGACCAATTTTAAAGGGATTAAGATCCCACCGATCACAGCTGTATGCTGCCATGTATAACTAACTAGGTACAAATAAGCAATTCTAAGTAGCTATTTGATCCCATTAAAATGTGTATACAAATACATCCCTACGTGTATAACTGGGTATACCTATGAAATTCTAAGAGCATCTCCAGCCATAGCTATTTTAATTCTAAAAAGAGTAAAATATAGTATCCGATAATAGAGGCATAATTTTAATTTAAAATGGCTGTTTAACTTGTTTTTTTAAATAATTGTTTTTCTAAAATGAAACACATATTCATATGAATATATTTATTATTTTTTTGCTGCAATAGTTTCTAAAATTATTTTAGCTTTAAGAAGGTCCTTTAGAGTCCTAGTATCACCGTAAGGTCTGAAAAATACAAAAAAACACCGGCAAGCCAAGAAAATCATTCTAGTTAATGGCAAGCTGAGAGCATGGACTGCCACCGCTGACCAATTTTAAAGGGATTAAGATCCCCACCGATCACAAAAGCTGCATGTATAACTAACTAGGTACAAATAAGCAATTCTAAGTAGCTATTTGATCCCATTAAAATGTGTATACAAATACATCCCTACGTATAACTGGGTATACCTATGAAATTCTAAGAGCATCTCCAGCCATAGCTATTTTAATTCTAAAACGAGTAAAATATAGATCTCGATAATAGATGCATAATTTTAATTTAAAATGGCTCTTTAACTTGTTTTTTTAAATAATTGTTTTTTAAATGAAATACACTTATTCATATGAATATATTTTATTATTTTTTGCTGCAATAGTTTCTAAAATTATTTTAGCTTTAAGAAGGTCCTTTAGAGTCCTAGTATCAATGTAAGGTCTGAAAAATACAAAGAAACATTGGCAAGCCAAAAATCATTCAGGCTAATGGCAAGAGAGCATGACTGCCACCGCACCAATTTTAAAGGGATTAAGATCCCACCGATCACAGTCGCATTGCCATGTATAACTAACTAGGTACAAATAAGCAATTCTAAGTAACTATCTGATCCCATTAAAATGTGTATATAAATACATCCCTACGTATAACTGGGTATACCTAAGAAATTCAAAGAGCATCTCCAGCCATAGCTATTTTAACTCTAAAATAGAGTAAAATATAGATCCGATAATAGAGCATAATTTTAATTTAAAATGGCTCTTTAACTTGTTTTTTTTAAATAATTATTTTTTAAATGAAACACATATTCATATGAATATATTTTATTTTTTTGCTGCAATAGTTTCTAAAATTATTTTAGCTTTAAGAAGGTCCTTTAGAGTCCTAGTATCAATGTAAGGTCTGAAAATACAAAGAAACACCAAGCCAAGAAAATCATTCGAGGCTAATGGCAAGCGGAGAGCATGGACTGCCACCGCTTGACCAATTTTAAAGGGATTAAGATCCCCACCGATCACAGGCAATGCCATGTATAACTAACTAGGTACAAATAAGCAATTCTAAGTAGCTATTTGATCCCATTAAAATGTGTATACAAATACATCCCTACGTATAACTGGGTATACCTATGAAATTCTAAGAGCATCTCCAGCCATAGCTATTTTAACTCTAAAATAGAGTAAAATATAGTATCTCGTAATAGAGGCATAATTTTAATTTAAAATGGCTCTTTAACTTGTTTTTTAAAATAATTATTTTTTTAAATGAAACACTTATTCATATGAATATATATATAATTGTTTTGCTGCAATAGTTTTAAAATTATTTTAGCTTTAAGAAGGTCCTTTAGAGTCCTAGTATCACCGAAGGTCTCAAAAAAAACAAAAGAAACACTCAAGCCAAGAAAATCATTCTCAGGCTAATGGCAAGCGGAGAGCAAGGAATGCCACCGCTTGACCAATTTTAAAGGGATTAAGATCCCCACCGATCACAGTGCTATGCTGTATGTATAACTAACTAGGTACTCATAAGCAATTCTAAGTAACTATCTGATCCCATTAAAATGTGTATATAAATACATCCCTACGTATAATTGGGTATACCTATGAAATTCTAAGAGCATCTCCAGCCATAGCTATTTTAACTCTAAAATAGAGTAAAATATAGTATCTCGAATAGAGGCATAATTTTAATTTAAAATGGCTCTTTAACTTGTTTTTTTAAATAATTATTTTTTTTAAATGAAACACTTATTCATATGAATATATATATAATTGTTTTGCTGCAATAGTTTTAAAATTATTTTAGCTTTAAGAAGGTCCTTTAGAGTCCTAGTATCACCGGGTCTCAAAAAAAAAAAAAAAGCAAGCCAAGAATCATTCGCAGCTAATGGCAAGCGGAGAGCATGGACTGCCACCGACCAATTTTAAAGGGATTAAGATCCCCACCGATCACAGCGTTGCTTATGTATAACTAACTAGGTACAAATAAGCAATTCTAAGTAGTTATTTGATCCCATTAAAATGTGTATACAAATACATCCCTACGCGTATAACTGGGTATACCTATGAAATTCTAAGAGCATCTCCAGCCATAGCTATTTTAACTCTAAAATAGAGTAAAATATAGTATCTCGTAATAGAGGCATAATTTTAATTTAAAATGGCTCTTTAACTTGTTTTTTTTAATAATTATTATTTTTTAAATGAAACACTTATTCATATGAATATATATATATAATTGTTTTTGCTGCAATAGTTTTTAAAATTATGTTAGCTTTAAGAAGGTCCTTTAGAGTCCTAGTATCACTGGCAGGTCTGAAAAAACAAAAGAAATACTCGCAAGCCAAAAATCATTCTGAGGCTAATGGCAAGCGGAGAGTAAGGACTGCCACCGCTGACCAATTTTAAAGGGATTAAGATCCCCACCGATCACAGCTGTTATGCCATATATAACTAACTAGGTACTCATAAGCAATTCTAAGTAACTATCTGATCCCATTAAAATGTGTATATAAATACATCCCTACGTGTATAATCGTACACCTATTTAACTCTAAAATAGAGTAAAATACAGATCTGATAATAGATGCATAATTTTAATTTAAAATTGGCTCTTTAACTTGTCTTTTTTTTACCGTAGTTTTTTAAAATGAAATACACTTATTCATATGAATAGAATTTTTTTTTTGCTGCAAAGGTTTTAAAATTATTTTAGCTTTAAGAAGGTCCTTTAGAACCATAGTATCGAGGCAGGTCTTAAAAACACAAAAAACATTGGCAAGACAGTTAAATCATTCAGAGCTAATGGCAAGCTGAGAGCAATGACTGCCCCGCTGGCCAATTTTAAAGGGATTAAGATCCCCACCGATCACAGTGTTGCATTGCCATGTACAACTAACAAGGTACACCTAAGCAATTCTAAGTAACTATCTCGTCCCATTAAAATGTGTATATAAATACATCCATAACTGGGTACACCAAAGAAATTCAAAGAGCATCTCCAGCCATAGCTATTTTAACTCTAAAATAGAGTAAAATATAGTATCTGATAATAGAGCATAATTTTAATTTAAAATGGCTCTTTAACTTGTTTTTTTAAATAATTGTTTTTCTAAAATGAAACACTTATTCATATAAATATATTTATTATTGTTTTTGCTGCAATAGTTTCTAAAATTATTTTAGCTTTAAGAAGGTCCTTTAGAGTCCTAGTATCACAAGGTCTGAAAAGACAAAGAAACACTGCAAGCCAGAAAATCATTCAGAGTTAATGGCAAGCGGAGAGCAAGGATTGCCACCGCTGACCAATTTTAAAGGGATTAAGATCCCCACCGATCACAGCTGTTATGCTGCCATGTATAACTAACTAGGTACACCTAAGCAATTCTAAGTAACTATCTCGTCCCATTAAAATGTTTATATAAATACATCCCTACGTATAACTGGGTATACCTATGAAATTCTAAGAGCATCTCCAGCCATAGCTATTTTAACTAAAATAGAGTGAAATATAGTATCTGATAATAGAGGCATAATTTTAATTTAAAATAGCTGTTTAACTTGTTTTTTTAAATAATTATTTTTCTAAAATGAAACACATATTCATATGAATATATTTATTATTTTTTTGCTGCAATAGTTTCTAAAATTATTTTAGCTTTAAGAAGGTCCTTTAGAGTCCTAGTATCACTCTAAGGTCCAAAAATACAAAGAAACACCGGCAAGCCAAGAAAATCATTCGCAGGCTAATGGCAAGCTGAGAGCATGGACTGCCACCGCTGACCAATTTTAAAGGGATTAAGATCCCCACCGACACAGTCTGTGCATGCCATGTATAACTAACTAGGTACAAATAAGCAATTCTAAGTAGCTATTTGATCCCATTAAAATGTGTATACAAATACATCCCTACGTATAACTGGGTATACCTATGAAATTCTAAGAGCATCTCCAGCCATAGCTATTTTAATTCTAAAACGAGTAAAATATAGTATCCGATAATAGAGGCATAATTTTTAATTTAAAATGGCTGTTTAACTTGTTTTTTTAAATAATTGTTTTTCTAAATGAAACACATATTCATATGAATATATTTATTATTTTTTTTGCTGCAATAGTTTCTAAAATTATTTTAGCTTTAAGAAGGTCCTTTAGAGTCCTAGTATCACTGTAAGGTCTGAAAACTACAAAGAAACACTGGCAAGCCAAGAAATCATTCGAGGCTAATGGCAAGCGGAGAGCATGGACTGCCACCGCACCAATTTTAAAGGGATTAAGATCCCCACCGACACAAATGCTGCCATGTATAACTAACTAGGTACAAATAAGCAATTCTAAGTAGCTATTTGATCCCATTAAAATGTGTATACAAATACATCCCTACGTGTATAACTGGGTATACCTATGAAATTCTAAGAGCATCTCCAGCCATAGCTATTTTAATTCTAAAACGAGTAAAATATAGTTATCGATAATAGAGGCATAATTTTAATTTAAAATGGCTGTTTAACTTGTTTTTTTAAATAATTGTTTTTCTAAAATGAAACACATATTCATATGAATATATTTATTATTTTTTTGTGCAATAGTTTCTAAAATTATTTTAGCTTTAAGAAGGTCCTTTAGAGTCCTAGTATCACTGTAAGGTCTGAAAAATACAAAAAACACTGCAAGCCAAGAAAATCATTCGAGGCTAATGGCAAGCGGAGAGCATGGACTGCCACCGCTGACCAATTTTAAAGGGATTAAGATCCCCACCGATCACAGTTGCTGCCATGTATAACTAACTAGGTACAAATAAGCAATTCTAAGTAGCTATTTGATCCCATTAAAATGTGTATACAAATACATCCCTACGTTATAACTGGGTATACCTATGAAATTCTAAGAGCATCTCCAGCCATAGCTATTTTAATTCTAAAACGAGTAAAATATAGTATCCGATAATAGAGGCATAATTTTAATTTAAAATGGCTGTTTAACTTGTTTTTTTAAACAATTGTTTTTCTAAATGAAACACATATTCATATGAATATATTTATTATTTTTTTTGCTGCAATAGTTTCTAAAATTATTTTAGCTTTAAGAAGGTCCTTTAGAGTCCTAGTATCACCGTAAGGTCTGAAAAATACAAAGAAACACTGCAAGCCAAGAAAATCATTCCAGGCTAATGGCAAGCGGAGAGCATGGACTGCCACCGCTGACCAATTTTAAAGGGATTAAGATCCCCACCGATCACAGCTGCTGCCATGTATAACTAACTAGGTACAAATAAGCAATTCTAAGTAGCTATTTGATCCCATTAAAATGTGTATACAAATACATCCCTACGTATAACTGGGTATACCTATGAAATTCTAAGAGCATCTCCAGCCATAGCTATTTTAATTCTAAAACGAGTAAAATACAGATCCGATAATAGATGCATAATTTTAATTTAAAATTGGCTCTTTAACTTGTCTTTTTTTTACCGTAGTTTTTTAAATGAAATACACTTATTCATATGAATAGAATTTTTATTTTTTGCTGCAATAGTTTCTAAAATTATTTTAGCTTTAAGAAGGTCCTTTAGAGTCCTAGTATCAATGTAAGGTCTGAAAATACAAAAGAAACATTGGCAAGACAGAAATCATTCCAGGCTAATGGCAAGCGGAGAGCAATGACTGCCCCGCTGACCAATTTTAAAGGGATTAAGATCCCCACCACACAGTCATGCATTGCCATGTATAACTAACTAGGTACACCTAAGCAATTCTAAGTAACTATCTGATCCCATTAAAATGTGTATACAAATACATCCCTACGTGTATAACTGGGTATACCTATGAAATTCTAAGAGCATCTCCAGCCATAGCTATTTTAATTCTAAAACGAGTAAAATATAGTATCTCGATAATAGAGGCATAATTTTAATTTAAAATGGCTCTTTAACTTGTTTTTTAAATAATTGTTTTTCTAAAATGAAACACTTATTCATATGAATATATTTATTATTTTTTTGCTGCAATAGTTTCTAAAATTATTTTAGCTTTAAGAAGGTCCTTTAGAGTCCTAGTATCACTGTAAGGTCTGAAAAATACAAAGAAACACTGCAAGCCAAGTAAAATCATTCAGGCTAATGGCAAGCTGAGAGCATGGACTGCCACCGCTTGACCAATTTTAAAGGGATTAAGATCCCCACCGATCACAGTGTTGCGCTGCCATGTATAACTAACTAGGTACAAATAAGCAATTCTAAGTAGCTATTTGATCCCATTAAAATGTGTATACAAATACATCCCTACGTATAACTGGGTATACCTATGAAATTCTAAGAGCATCTCCAGCCATAGCTATTTTAATTCTAAAACGAGTAAAATATAGTATCTGATAATAGAGGCATAATTTTAATTTAAAATGGCTCTTTAACTTGTTTTTTTAAATAATTGTTTTTCTAAATGAAACACATATTCATATGAATATATTTATTATTTTTTGCTGCAATAGTTTCTAAAATTATTTTAGCTTTAAGAAGGTCCTTTAGAGTCCTAGTATCACCGTAAGGTCTGAAAATAAAAGAAACACTGCAAGCCAAGAAAATCATTCGCAGGCTAATGGCAAGCGGAGAGCATGGACTGCCACCGCTGACCAATTTTAAAGGGATTAAGATCCCCACCGATCACAGCTGTTGCTGCCATGTATAACTAACTAGGTACAAATAAGCAATTCTAAGTAGCTATTTGATCCCATTAAAATGTGTATACAAATACATCCCTACGTATAACTGGGTATACCTATGAAATTTTAAGAGCATCTCCAGCCATAGCTATTTTAATTCTAAAACGAGTAAAATATAGTATCCGATAATAGAGGCATAATTTTAATTTAAAATGGCTGTTTAACTTGTTTTTTTAAATAATTGTTTTTCTAAAATGAAACACTTATTCATATGAATATATTTATTATTTTTTTGCAATAGTTTCTAAAATTATTTTAGCTTTAAGAAGGTCCTTTAGAGTCCTAGTATCACTGTAAGGTCTGAAAAATACAAAAAGAAACACTGGCAAGCCAGTAAAATCATTCCCAGGCTAATGGCAAGCGGAGAGCATGGACTGCCACCGCTTGACCAATTTTAAAGGGATTAAGATCCCCAGCCGATCACAGGCTGTTGCGTTGCCATGTATAACTAACTAGGTACAAATAAGCAATTCTAAGTAGCTATTTGATCCCATTAAAATGTGTATACAAATACATCCCTACGTGTATAACTGGGTATACCTATGAAATTCTAAGAGCATCTCCAGCCATAGCTATTTTAATTCTAAAAACGAGTAAAATACAGTATCTGATAATAGATGCATAATTTTTAATTTAAAATTGGCTCTTTAACTTGTCTTTTTTTTACCGTAGTTTTTTTTAAATGAAATACACTTATTCATATGAATAGAATTTTTATTTCTTTTGCTGCAATAGTTTCTAAAATTATTTTAGCTTTAAGAAGGTCCTTTAGAGTCCTAGTATCAATGTAAGGTCTGAAAAATACAAAAAGAAACATTGGCAAGACAGTTAAATCATTCGCAGGCTAATGGCAAGCGGAGAGCAATGACTGCCCCCGCTTGGCCAATTTTAAAGGGATTAAGATCCCCAGCCGATCACAGGCTGTTGCATTGCCATGTACAACTAACAAGGTACACCTAAGCAATTCTAAGTAACTATCTCGTCCCATTAAAATGTGTATATAAATACATCCCTACGTATCTGGGTACACCAAAGAAATTCAAAGAGCATCTCCAGCCATAGCTATTTTAACTCTAAAATAGAGTAAAATATAGTATCTGATAATAGAGCATAATTTTTAATTTAAAAATGGCTCTTTAACTTGTTTTTTTTTAAATAATTATTTTTTCTAAAATGAAACACTTATTCATATGAATATATTTATTATTGTTTTTGCTGCAATAGTTTCTAAAATTATTTTAGCTTTAAGAAGGTCCTTTAGAGTCCTAGTATCACTGTAAGGTCTGAAAATACAAAGAAACACTGGCAAGCCAGAAAATCATTCAGGCTAATGGCAAGCTGAGAGCATGGACTGCCACCGCTGACCAATTTTAAAGGGATTAAGATCCCCACCGATCACAGTGTTATGCTGCCATGTATAACTAACTAGGTACAAATAAGCAATTCTAAGTAGCTATTTGATCCCATTAAAATGTGTATACAAATACATCCCTACGTATAACTGGGTATACCTATGAAATTCTAAGAGCATCTCCAGCCATAGCTATTTTAATTCTAAAACGAGTAAAATATAGTATCTGATAATAGAGGCATAATTTTAATTTAAAATGGCTGTTTAACTTGTTTTTTTAAATAATTGTTTTTCTAAAATGAAACACATATTCATATGAATATATTTATTATTTTTTTGCTGCAATAGTTTCTAAAATTATTTTAGCTTTAAGAAGGTCCTTTAGAGTCCTAGTATCACTGTAAGGTCTGAAAAATACAAAGAAACGCAAGCCAAGAAAATCATTCGCAGGCTAATGGCAAGCGGAGAGCATGGACTGCCACCGCTGACCAATTTTAAAGGGATTAAGATCCCCAACATCACATCAGTTGCTATGCCATGTATAACTAACTAGGTACAAATAAGCAATTCTAAGTAGCTATTTGATCCCATTAAAATGTGTATACAAATACATCCCTACGTATAACTGGGTATACCTATGAAATTCTAAGAGCATCTCCAGCCATAGCTATTTTAATTCTAAAACGAGTAAAATATAGATCTGATAATAGATGCATAATTTTAATTTAAAATTGGCTCTTTAACTTGTTTTTTTTTTATAATTTTTTTAAAATGAAATACACTTATTCATATGAATAGATTTTTATTTTTTTGCTGCAATAGTTTCTAAAATTATTTTAGCTTTAAGAAGGTCCTTTAGAGTCCTAGTATCAAAGGTCTGAAAAACAAAAAACATTGGCAGAAGTTAAAATCATTCAAGGCTAATGGCAAGAGAGCAATGACTGCCCCGCTTGACCAATTTTAAAGGGATTAAGATCCCCACCGATCACAGGCTGTTGCATTGCCATGTATAACTAACTAGGTACACCTAAGCAATTCTAAGTAACTATTCTGATCCCATTAAAATGTGTATATAAATACATCCCTACGGTATCTGGGTACACCAAAGAAATTCAAAGAGCATCTCCAGCCATAGCTATTTTAACTCTAAAATAGAGTAAAATATAGTATCTGATAATAGAGCATAATTTTAATTTAAAATGGCTCTTTAACTTGTTTTTTTAAATAATTGTTTTTCTAAAATGAAACACATATTCATATGAATATATTTATTATTTTTTTGCAATAGTTTCTAAAATTATTTTAGCTTTAAGAAGGTCCTTTAGAGTCCTAGTATCACTGTAAGGTCTGAAAATACAAAGAAACACCGGCAAGCCAGAAAATCATTCAGAGCTAATGGCAAGCGGAGAGCATGGACTGCCACCGCTGACCAATTTTAAAGGGATTAAGATCCCCACCGATCACAGGCTGTTGCTGCCATGTATAACTAACTAGGTACAAATAAGCAATTCTAAGTAGCTATTTGATCCCATTAAAATGTGTATACAAATACATCCCTACGTATAACTGGGTATACCTATGAAATTCTAAGAGCATCTCCAGCCATAGCTATTTTAATTCTAAAATGAGTAAAATATAGTATCTGATAATAGAGGCATAATTTTAATTTAAAATGGCTCTTTAACTTGTTTTTTTAAATAATTGTTTTTCTAAATGAAACACATATTCATATGAATATATATTTATTTTTTTGCTGCAATAGTTTCTAAAATTATTTTAGCTTTAAGAAGGTCCTTTGAGTCCTAGTATCACCAAGGTCTGAAAATACAAAGAAACACTGGCAAGCCAGAAAATCATTCTCAGGCTAATGGCAAGCGGAGAGCATGGACTGCCACCGCTTGACCAATTTTAAAGGGATTAAGATCCCCACCGATCACAGGCTGTTGCTGCCATGTATAACTAACTAGTACAAATAAGCAATTCTAAGTAACTATTTGATCCCATTAAAATGTGTATACAAATACATCCCTACGTGTAACTGGGTATACCTATGAAATTCTAAGAGCATCTCCAGCCATAGCTATTTTAATTCTAAAATAGAGTAAAATATAGTATCCATAATAGAGGCATAATTTTAATTTAAAATGGCTCTTTAACTTGTTTTTTTAAATAATTGTTTTTTTAAAATGAAACACTTATTCATATGAATATATTTATTATTTTTTTGCTGCAATAGTTTCTAAAATTATTTTAGCTTTAAGAAGGTCCTTTAGAGTCCTAGTATCACTGTAGGTCTGAAAATAAAAAGAAACACTCAAGCCAAGAAAATCATTCCAGGCTAATGGCAAGCGGAGAGCATGGACTGCCACCGCTGACCAATTTTAAAGGGATTAAGATCCCCACCGATCACAGCTGTGCCATGTATAACTAACTAGGTACAAATAAGCAATTCTAAGTAGCTATTTGATCCCATTAAAATGTGTATACAAATACATCCCTACGGTATAACTGGGTATACCTATGAAATTCTAAGAGCATCTCCAGCCATAGCTATTTTAACTCTAAAATAGAGTAAAATATAGATCTGATAATAGAGGCATAATTTTAATTTAAAATTGGCTCTTTAACTTGTTTTTTTTAAATATTTTTTTTAAATGAAACACTTATTCATATGAATATATTTATATTTTTTGCTGCAATAGTTTTAAAATTATTTTAGCTTTAAGAAGGTCCTTTAGAGTCCTAGTATCACCGTAAGGTCTGAAAAATACAAAAGAAACACCGGCAAGCCAAGAAAATCATTCTGAGGCTAATGGCAAGGAGAGCAATGACTGCCACCGCTTGACCAATTTTAAAGGGATTAAGATCCCCACCGATCACAGGTTGTTGCTGCCATGTATAACTAACTAGGTACAAATAAGCAATTCTAAGTAACTATCTGATCCCATTAAAATGTGTATATAAATACATCCCTACGTGTATCTGGGTATAAAGAAATTCTAAGAGCATCTCCAGCCATAGCTATTTTAACTCTAAAATAGAGTAAAATATAGTATCTGATAATAGAGGCATAATTTTAATTTAAAATGGCTCTTTAACTTGTTTTTTAAATAATTTTTTTTTAAAATGAAACACTTATTCATATGAATATATTTTTATTTTTTTGCTGCAATAGTTTTAAAATTATTTTAGCTTTAAGAAGGTCCTTTAGAGTCCTAGTATCACGTAAGGTCTGAAAAATACAAAGAAACACTGGCAAGCCAGTAAAATCATTCTAGGCTAATGGCAAGCAGAGCATGGACTGCCACCGCTGACCAATTTTAAAGGGATTAAGATCCCCAGCCGATCACAGGCTGTTGCGATGCCATGTATAACTAACTAGGTACAAATAAGCAATTCTAAGTAGCTATTTGATCCCATTAAAATGTGTATACAAATACATCCACGGTATAACTGGGTATACCTATGAAATTCTAAGAGCATCTCCAGCCATAGCTATTTTAACTCTAAAATAGAGTAAAATATAGTATCCGTAATAGAGGCATAATTTTAATTTAAAATGGCTCTTTAACTTGTTTTTTTAAATAATTGTTTTTCTAAATGAAACACTTATTCATATGAATATATATATTATTTTTTGCTGCAATAGTTTCTAAAATTATTTTAGCTTTAAGAAGGTCCTTTAGAGTCCTAGTATCACTGTAGGTCTGAAAAAAAAACAAAAATGGCAAGCAAGTAAAATCATTCGGCTAATGGCGAGAGCAAGGACTGCCACCGCTGACCAATTTTAAAGGGATTAAGATCCCACCGATCACAGCCTGTTGGGCTGCCATGTATAACTAACTAGGTACAAATAAGCAATTCTAAGTAACTATTTGATCCCATTAAAATGTATATAAATACATCCCTACGTGTATAATGGGTATACCTATGAAATTCTAAGAGCATCTCCAGCCATAGCTATTTTAATTCTAAAATAGAGTAAAATATAGTATCTCGATAATAGAGGCATAATTTTAATTTAAAATGGCTCTTTAACTTGTTTTTTTAAATAATTATTTTTCTAAATGAAACACATATTCATAATGAATATATTTATTGTTTTGCTGCAATAGTTTCTAAAATTATTTTAGCTTTAAGAAGGTCCTTAGAGTCCTAGTATCACTGTAAGGTCTGAAAAAACAAAAGAAACACTGGCAAGCCAAGAAAATCATTCCAGTGCTAATGGCAAGCGGAGAGCATGGACTGCCACCGCTGACCAATTTTAAAGGGATTAAGATCCCAGCCGATCACAGGCTGTTGCGTTGCCATGTATAACTAACTAGGTACAAATAAGCAATTCTAAGTAACTATCTGATCCCATTAAAATGTGTATAAAATACATCCCTACGTATAATTGGGTACACCTAGCTAACTCTCCAAAATAATAAAATATAAAATGATAATAGATGCATAATTTTAATTTAAAATGGCTCTTTAACTTGTTTTTTTAAATAATTTTTTTTTAAATGAAATACACTTATTCATATGAATAGAATTATATTTCTTTTGCTGCAATAGTTTTAAAATTATTTTAGCTTTAAGAAGGTCCTTTAGAACCCTAGTATCGTAGGCACGTCTAAAACAAAAAAAACATTGGCAAGCAAGTAAAATTCGCAGCTAATGGCAAGCTGAGAGCAATGACTCACCGCTGACCAATTTTAAAGGGATTAAGATCCCCAGCCATCACAGCTGCGATTGCCATGTATAACTAACAAGGTACAAATAAGCAATTCTAAGTAACTATCTGATCCCATTAAAATGTGTATAAAATACATCATAACTGGGTACACCAAAGAAATTCAAAGAGCATCTCCAGCCATAGCTATTTTAACTCTAAAATAGAGTAAAATATAGTATCTCATAATAGAGCATAATTTTAATTTAAAATGGCTCTTTAACTTGTTTTTTTAAATAATTGTTTTTTAAATGAAACACTTATTCATATGAATATATTTTTAATTGTTTTGCTGCAATAGTTTCAAATTATTTTAGCTTTAAGAAGGTCCTTTAGAGTCCTAGTATCACTGAAGGTCTGAAAAATACAAAGAAAACTAGCAAGCAAAAGAAATCATTCGATACGCTGAGAAAGGGCACTGCCACCGCTGACCAATTTTAAAGGGATTAAGATCCCCGCCAATCACAGGCTGCTGCGCTGCCATGTATAACTAACTAGGTACACCTAAGCAATTCTAAGTAACTATCTGATCCCATTAAAATGTGTATATAAATACATCCCTACGGTATAACTGGGTATAACTATGAAATTCTAAGAGCATCTCCAGCCATAGCTATTTTAACTCTAAAATAGAGTAAAATATAGTATCTGATAATAGAGCATAATTTTTAATTTAAAATGGCTCTTTAACTTGTTTTTTAAATAATTTTTTTTAAATGAAACACTTATTCATATGAATATATTATTTATTTCTTTTGCTGCAATAGTTTTTAAAATTATTTTAGCTTTAAGAAGGTCCTTTAGAGTCCTAGTATCACCGGTGGGTCTGAAAAACAAAAAACACTGGCAAGCCAAGAAAATCATTCGCAGGCTAATGGCAAGCGGAGAGCATGGACTGCCACCGCTTGACCAATTTTAAAGGGATTAAGATCCCCAGCCGATCACAGGCTGTTGCGTACCATGTATAACTAACTAGGTACACATAAGCAATTCTAAGTAACTATCTGATCCCATTAAAATGTGTATATAAATACATCCATAACTGGGTACACCTAAGAAATTCAAAGAGCATCTCCAGCCATAGCTATTTTAACTCTAAAATAGAGTAAAATATAGTATCGATAATAGAGCATAATTTTAATTTAAAATGGCTCTTTAACTTTTTTTTTAAATAATTGTTTTTCTAAAATGAAACACATATTCATATGAATATATTTATTATTTTTTTTGGTGCAATAGTTTAAAATTATTTTAGCTTTAAGAAGGTCCTTTAGAGTCCTAGTATCACTGTAAGTCGAAAAATACAAAAGAAACGGCAAGCCGTAAAATCATTAGCAGAGCTAATGTGGCGGAGAGCATGGACTGCCACCAAGACCAATTTTAAAGGGATTAAGATCCCCAGCCGATCACAGGTCATTTAGCGTGCCATATGTATAACTAACTAGGTACAAATAAGCAATTCTAAGTAGCTATTGATCCCATTAAAATGTATACAAATACATCCCTCACGTGTATAACTGGGTATACCTATGAAATTCTAAGAGCATCTCCAGCCATAGCTATTTTAACTCTAAAATAGAGTAAAATATAGTATCGATAATAGAGCATAATTTTAATTTAAAATGGCTCTTTAACTTGTTTTTTTAAATAATTATTTTTCTAAAATGAAACATATTCATATGAATATATTTATTTTTTTTTTGGTGCAATAGTTTCTAAAATTATTTTAGCTTTAGAAGGTCCTTTAGAATTCCAGTATCACTGGAGGTCTGAAAAATACAAAAAGAAACA
>JAEACV010000725.1:0-29690 GCA_016432835.1 Brassica nigra
CATGGCAACGCAACAGTCTGTGATCTTAATCCCTTTAAAATTAGCTTGGCCAGTTGCAGTCCTGAGTTTAGTTATTAGCTGCTAATGATTTTACTTCTTTCGGGTGTTTATTTTGTGTTTTTTAGACTCTGCAAGGATACTAGGTTCTAAAGGACCTTCTTAAAGCTAAAATAATTTTAAAACCTTTTGCAGCAAAAGAAATAAAATTCTATTCATATGAATAAGTGTATTTCATTTTAGAAAAAACAATTATTTCAAACAAGTTAAAGAGCCATTTTTAAATTATAAATTATGCCTCTAATATCGTGACATTTATTTTACCTCTATTTTAGAGTTAAAAATAACTATGGCTGGAGATGCTCTTAGAATTTTAGGTGTGCCCACTATACAATTAGGGATGTATTTATATACACATTTTAATGGGACCAAATAGTTAGTTAATTATTGTGTAGTTAGTTATACATGGCAACGCAACACCCTCGGATCTTAATCCCTTTAAAATCAAGCTGCTGTGGCAGTCCTGCTTCCTACCATTAGCCTGCTAATGATTTTACTTGTTTGCCTGTTTCTTTTGTGTTTTTCAGACCTGCCAGGATACTAGGGTTCTAAAGGACCTTCTTAAAGCTAAAATAATTTTAAAACCTTTGCAGCAAAAGAAATAAAAATTCTATTCATATGAATAAGTGTATTTCATTTTAAAAACAATTATTTCAAAAAAGTTAAAGAGCCATTTTAAATTAAAAATTATGCCTCTATTATCGATAATTGATTTTACTCATTTTAGAGTTAAAAATAGCTATGGCTGAGATGCTCTTAGATTTCTTTAGGTGTACCCAGTTATACACGTAGGATTTATTTATATACACATTTTAATGGGACTAGATAGTTACTTAGAATTTTTAGGTGTACCTAGTTAGTTATACATGGCAACGCGAACAGCTCCCGTGATCTTAATCCCTTTAAAATTAGCCAAGCTGTGGCAGTCCTTGCTCCTCCACCATTAGCCTTAATGATTTTACTTGTTTGTTTGTGTTTTTCAGACTCCGCCAGGATACTAGGGTTCTAAAGGACCTTCTTAAAGCTAAAATAATTTTAAAACCTTTGAGCAAAAGAAAAAAAATTCTATTCATATGAATAAGTGTATTTCATTTTAGAAAAACAATTATTTCAAAATGAAGTTAAAGAGCCATTTTAAATTAAAATTATGCCTCTAATATCGATATATTGTATTTTACTCTATTTTAGAGTTAAAAATAGCTATGGCTGGAGATGCTCTTAGAATTTCTTAGGTGTCCAAGTTATACACGTAGGGATGTATTTATATACACATTTTAATGGGACCAGATAGTTAGTTAGAATTGATTAGGTGTACCTAGTTATATACATGGCAACGCAACATCCTGTGATCTTAATCCCTTTAAATTGGCCAAGCTGTGGCAGTCCTTGCTCCCTCATTAGCCTAATGATTGTCTTGCCGGTGTTTCTTTTGTGTTTTCACCTGCCAGGATACTAGGGTTCTAAAGGACCTTCTAAAGCTAAAATAATTTTAAAACCTTTGCAGCAAAAGAAATAAAATTCTATTCATGAATAAGTGTATTTCATTTTAGAAAAAAACAATTATTTCAAAAAAGTTAAAGAGCCATTTTTAAATTAAAATTATGCCTCTAATATCGATATCAGATTTTACTCATTTTGAGTTAAAAATAGCTATGGCTCGAGATGCTCTTAGAATTTCAGGTGTAGCCAGTTATACACGTAGGGATGTATTTATATACATTTTAATGGGAATAGAAGTTAGTTAGAATTGATTAGGTGTACCTAGTTAGTTATACATGGCAAATGCAAATCAGGATCTTAATCCCTTTAAATGCTGAAAGGCAGTCCTTTGCCTCCGGCCATTACTTTGAATGATTTTACTTGCTGTCTGTTTTTGTTCAGATCTCCAAGATACTTGGTTCTAAAGGACCTTCTTAAATAATTTAAAACCTTTCAGAAACAAAAGAAATAAAAATTCTATTCATATGAATAAGTGTATTTCATTTTAAAAACAATTATTTCAAAACAAGTTAAAGAGCCATTTTTAAATTAAAAATTATGCCTCTATTATCGACACTGATTTACTCTATTTTAGAAAGTTAAAAATAGCTATGGCTGGAGATGCTCTTAGAATTTTAGGTGTTCCAGCTATACACGTAGGGATGTATTTATACACATTTTAATGGGATCTAGATAGTTATTAGAATTTTTAGTGTACCTAGTTATACATGGCAACGAACAGCCTCGGATCTTAATCCCTTTAAAATTAAGCGGTGGCAGTCCTTGCTCTCCTCGCCATTAGTCTGCTAATGATTTTACTTGTTTGCCGTGTTTATTTTGTGTTTTTCAGACCTGCCATGTGATACTAGGGTTCTAAAGGACCTTCTTAAAGCTAAAATAATTTTAAAACCTTTGCAGCAAAAGAAATAAAAATTCTATTCATATGAATAAGTGTATTTCATTTTAGAAAAAACAATTATTTCAAAACAAGTTAAAGAGCCATTTTTAAATTAAAAATTATGCCTCTATATATCGATACAGATTTTACTCTATTTTAAAGTTAAAAATAGCTATGGCTGGAGATGCTCTTAGAAATCTTAGGTGTGCCCAGTTATACACGTGAGGATGTATTTATATACACATTTTAATGGGACCAAATAGTTAGTTAGAATTGATTAGGTGTACCTAGTTAGTTATACATGGCAACGAACACCGTGATCTTAATCCCTTTAAATTGGCTGCGTGGCAGTCCTTGCTCCTTTCCACCATTAGCTGCTTAATGATTTTACTTGGTTTGCTTTTTGTGTTTTTCAGACCTGCTGATACTAGGGTTCTAAAGGACCTTCTTAAAGCTAAAATAATTTTAAAACTTAGCAAGAAGAAATAAAATTCTATTCATATGAATAAGTGTATTTCATTTTAAACAATTATTTAAAAAACAAGTTAAAGAGCCATTTTAAATTAAAATTATGCCTCTATTATTCGAGATTAGATTTTACTCTTTTTAGAGTTAAAAATAGCTATCGAGATGCTCTTAGAATTTCTTAGTGTACCCCAATTACATGTAGGATTTATTTATATACATTTTAATGGGACCAGATAGTTTTAGAATTTTTAGGTGTACCTAGTTAGTTATACATGGCAACGCACTTCGGATCTTAATCCCTTTAAAATTGGCCAAGCTGGTGGCAGTCCTTGCTCCGCCACCATTAGCCTCATAATGATTTTACTTGTTGGCTGTTTAGGTTTTGTTTTTTTCAGACCTGCCAGTGATACTAGGGTTCTAAAGGACCTTCTTAAAGCTAAAATAATTTTAAAACCTTTGCAGCAAAAGAAATAAAAATTCTATTCATATGAATAAGTGTATTTCATTTTAGAAAAAAAAAACAATTAAACAAGTTAAAGAGCCATTTTAAATTAAAATTATATGCCTCTAATATCAAATATTGTATTTTACTCTATTTTAGAGTTAAAAATAGTATGGTGGAGATGCTCTTAGATTTCTTAGGTGTGCCATTATACACGTAGGGATGTATTTATATACACATTTTAATGGGACCAAATAGTTATTAGAATTGAGGTGTACCTAGTTAGTTATACATGGCAACGCGAACATCATGTGATCTTAATCCCTTTAAAATTGGCTGCTGCGGGCAAATTCTGCTTTCCATTAGAATTGCATTGCTCTGCTGGGTGTTATTTTTGTGTTTTTCAGACCTCCAGGATACTAGGTTCTAAAGGACCTTCTTAAAGCTAATTTTTAAAACCTTGCATCAAAAGAAATAAAAATTCTATTCATATGAATAAGTGTATTTCATTTTAGAAAAAAACAATTATTTAAAAACAAGTTAAAGAGCCATTTTTAAATTAAAATTATGCCTCTCAGATATCAGTATTTTACTCTATTTTAGTTAAAATAGCTATGGCTGAGATGCTCTTAGAATTTTAGTGTGTTTCCAGTTATACGTAGGATGTATTTATATACACATTTTAATGGGAATGATAGTTAGTTAGAATTGATAGGTGTACCTAGTTAGTTATACATGGCAACGCAAACAGCCCTGATCTTAATCCCTTTAAAATTGGCTGCTGTGGCAGTCCTTGTTCTGCATTAGTCATGAATGATTTTACTCTGTGCCAGTGTGCTTTTCCCAAAGGATACTAGGGTTCTAAAGGACCCTTAATTTTAAAACCTTAAAGAAAAGAAATAAAAATTCTATTCATATGAATAAGTGTATTTCAAACAATTATTTCAAACAAGTTAAAGAGCCATTTTTAAATTAAAAATTATGCCCTAATATCGATATTGATTTATTTATTTTAGAGTTAAAATAGCTATGGTCTGGAGATGCTCTTAGAATTTTAGGTGTACCCAGCTATACACGAGATGTATTTATATATTACATTTTAATGGGACCAAATAGTTAGTTAGACTTTTAGTGTACCTAGTTAGTTATACATGGCAACGCTAGCACCTGATCTTAATCCCTTTAAAATTGGCCAAGCTGGCAGTCCTGCTCTCCTCACACCATTAGCCTGCATGATTTGCTTTGTCTTTAAGTGTTTTTGTGTTTTTCAGACCTGCAGTGATACTAGGGTTCTAAAGGACCTTCTTAAAGCTAAAATAATTTTAAAACCTTTGCAGCAAAAGAAAAAAAATTCTATTCATATGAATAAGTGTATTTCATTTAAAACAATTATTAAAAAAAAGTTAAAGAGCCATTTTTAAATTAAATTATGCCTCTAATATCGACATTTTATCTATTTTAGAGTAAAAATAACTATGGCTAGATGCTCTTAGAATTTTAGGTGTACCCAAATATACACGAGGGATGTATTTTATATACACATAATGGGACCAGATAGTTAGTTAGAATTGATAAAATTAGTTAGTTATACACAACGAACACCAAGGATCTTAATCCCTTTAAAATTGGCCAAGGCCTTGCTCCTCAACAATGAATGATTTTACTTCTTAGGTGTTTATTTTGTGTTTTTCAGACCTTGCAGTGATACTAGGTTCTAAAGGACCTTCTTAAAGCTAAAATAATTTTAAAACCTTTGCAGCAAATAAAAAATTCTATTCATATGAATAAGTGTATTTCATTTTAAAAACAATTATTTCAAAACAAGTTAAAGAGCCATTTTTAAATTAAAAATTATGCCTCTATTATCGATACTCAGATTTTACTCTATTTTAGAGTTAAAAATAGCTATGGCTGGAGATGCTCTTAGAATTTTAGGTGTACCCAATTATACATTGGGATGTATTTATATACACACATTTTAATGAGCATTTTAGAATTTTAGGTGTACCTAGTTAGTTATACATGGCAACGAACAGCCCGTGATCTTAATCCCTTTAAATTGGCTGCGTGGCAGCCCTGCTTCCGCTACCATTATTCAGCTAATGATTTTACTTGCTTCAGTTTGCTATTTTTGTGTTTTCAGACCTGCCACTGATACTAGGGTTCTAAAGGACCTTCTTAAAGCTAAAATAATTTTAAAACCTTTGCAGCAAAAGAAATAAAATTTATGAATAAGTGTATTTCATTTTAGAAAAAACAATTATTTCCAAGTTAAAGAGCCATTTTAAATTAAAAATTATGCCTCTAATATCAGATATCAGATTTTACTCTATTTTAGAGTTAAAATAGCTATGGCTGGAGATGCTCTAGAATTCTTAGTGTGCCCAGCTATACACGAGGGATGTATTTATATACACATTTTAATGGGACAGATAGTTATTTGAATTTTTAAGGTGTAAGTTATACATGGCAACGCTACAGCCCAGGATCTTAATCCCTTTAAAATAGCTGCGGTGGCAGTCCTTGCTCCCACCATTAGCCCAATAATGATTTTACTTGCTTCAGGTGTTTATTTTTTTGTTTTTCAGACCGCCAGCTGATACTAGGGTCTAAAGGACCTTCTTAAAGCTAATTTTAAAAACCTTTGCAGCAAAAGAAATAAAATTCTATTCATATGAATAAGTGTATTTCATTTTTGAAAAACAATAATTCAAAACAAGTTAAAGAGCCATTTTAAATTAAAATTATGCCTCTAATATCGAGTATTGTATTTTACTCTATTTTGAAGTTAAAATAGCCTGGTGAGATGCTCTAGAATTTCAGTGCATTATACACGATGTATTTATATACACATTTTAATGGGACCAGATAGTTAGTTAGAATTGATTAGGTGTACCTAGTTAGTTATACACAACGCAAACATGATCTTAATCCTAAAATTGGCCAGTTTGGCAGTCCTTGCTTCCTCCCAAGGCATCTATTAGCCTGCTAATGATTTTACTTGCTCTGCTGTGCCATCTTAATAGAGGATTAGGTCTCTAGGACCTCTTAAATAATAATTTTAAAACCTTGCAGCAAAAAGAAATAAAATTCTATTCATATGAATAAGTGTATTTCATTTTAAAACAATTATTCCAAAACAAGTTAAAGAGCCATTTTTAAATTAAAAATTATGCCTCTATTATCGATATTGTATTTTACTTCTATTTTAGAGTTAAAAATAGCTATGGCTGAGATGCTCTTAGAATTTTAGGTGTATCCAAATATACACTAGGATGTTTTTATATACACATTTTAATGGGACTAGATAGTTACTAGAATTTTTAGTGTACCTAGTTAGTTATACATGGCAACGCAACAGCCTGTGATCTTAATCCCTTTAAAATTGGCTGCTGTGGCAGTCCCTGCTCCTCTTACCATTAGCCTGCTAATGATTTTACTCTGTCACGGGTGTTTATTTTTGTGTTTTTCAGACCGCCAAGGATACTAGGGTTCTAAAGGACCTTCAAAGCTAAAATAATTTTAAAAACTTTGCAGCAAAATTCATTCATATGAATAAGTATTTCATTTTAGAAAAAAACAATTATTTCAAAACAAGTTAAAGAGCCATTTTTAAATTAAAAATTATGCCTCTATTATCGATATATCAGATTTTACTCTATTTTAGAGTTAAAAATAACTACTTGAGATGCTTTAGAATTCTTAGTGCCTAACATACATTTATAGATGTATTTATATACACATTTTAATGGGACCAAAGTTATAGAATTGATTAGTGTAATTTTATACATGGCAACGAACAGCACTGGATCTTAATCCCTTTAAAATTGGCCAAGCTGGCAGTCCTTGCCTCCGCTACCATTAGCCTCATGAATGATTTTACTTGTTTGCGGGTTTATTTTGTGTTTTTCAGACCTCCAGTGATACTAGGTTCTAAAGGACCTTCTTAAAGCTAAAATAATTTTAAAACCTTTGCAAAAAAAATAAAAATTCTATTCATATGAATAAGTGTATTTCATTTTAGAAAAAAAATTATTTAAAAACAAGTTAAAGAGCCATTTTTAAATTAAAATTATGCCTCTAATTTCGATAATGTATTTTACTCTATTTTAGAGTTAAAAATAGCTATGGCTGAGATGCTCTTAGAATTTCTTAGTGTGCCAAATATACACGTAGGGATGTATTTATATACACATTTTAATGGGACCAGATAGTTAGTTAGGAATTGATTAGTGTACCTAGTTAGTTATACAGAAACAAACTTCGGATCTTAATCCCTTTAAAATGGCCTGCCAGGCCCTTGCCTCCGCACTATTAGCTCAATAATGATTTTACTTGCTCTGCCGTGTGTTTCTTTTGTGTTTTCAGACCTGCCAAGGATACTAGGGTTCTAAAGGACCTTCTTAAAGCTAAAATAATTTTAAAACCTTGCAGCAAAAGAAATAAAATTCTATTCATATGAATAAGTGTATTTCATTTTAAAAACAATTATTTTAAAACAAGTTAAAGAGCCATTTTAAATTAAAAATTATGCCTCTATTATCGATATCAGATTTTACTCTATTTTAGAGTTAAAAATAGCTATGGCGGAGATGCTCTTAGAATTTTAGGTGTACCCAAATATAATGAGGGATTCTATTTATATACATTTTATTAATAGATAGTTACTTAGAATTTTTAGGTATTTAGTTAGTATACATGGCAAGGCAAACGGATCTTCCCTTTAAATTAGAAAGCCTTGTCTGGGCCACTATTAGCCTTCATGGCATGATTTTATTGCCACAGTGTTTTGTTTTGTGTTTTCAGACTGCCAAGGATACTAGTGGTTCTAAAGGACCTCTTAAAGCTAAAATAATTTTAAAACCTTTGCAGAAAAGAAATAAAAATTCTATTCATATGAATAAGTGTATTTCATTTTAGAAAAACAATTATTTCAAAACAAGTTAAAAATTTTAAATTAAAAATTATGCCTCTAATATCAAATATTGTATTTTACTCTATTTTAGAGTTAAATAGTTATACTGAGATGCTCTAGAATTTCTGGTGTGCCCAAATACAGAGGGATGTATTTATATACACATTTTAATGGGACCAAATAGTTAGTTAGAATTGATTAGGTGTACCTAGTTAGTTATACATGGCAACGAACATGATGATCTTAATCCCTTTAAATTGGCTGCTGGCAGAGTCTACATGATTGCTTCAATTTGTTTATTTTGTGTTATCTGTGACCTTGCCAGGATACTAGGGTTCTAAAGGACCTTCTTAAAGCTAAAATAATTTTAAAACCTTTGCAGCAAAAGAAATAAAAATTCTATTCATATGAATAAGTGTATTTCATTTTAAAAAACAATAATTCAAAAATAAAGAGCCATTTTAAATTAAAAATTATGCCTCTAATATGATATTGTATTTTACTCTATTTTAGAGTTAAAATAGCTATGGCTGAGATGCTCTTAGAATTTCAGTGTAGCCAGCTATACATGGGATGTATTTATATACACATTTTAATGGGACCTAGTAGTTAGTAGAATTGATTAGGTGTACCTAGTTAGTTATACATGGCAACGCAAATGTACTGTGATCTTAATCCCTTTAAAATTAAGCTGTGGCAGTCCTTGCTCGCACCATTAGCCTCGCTAATGATTTTACTTTGCGGTGTTTCTTTTGTGTTTTCAGACTGCCAAAGGATACTAGGGTTCTAAAGGACCTTCTTAAAGCTAAAATAATTTTAAAAACCTTTGCAGCAAAAGAAATAAAATTCTATTCATATGAATAAGTGTATTTTATTTTAAAAAACAATTATTTCAAAAAAGTTAAAGAGCCATTTTAAATTAAAATTATGCCTCTATTATCGATATTGTATTTTACTCTATTTTAGAGTAAAAATAGCTATGGCTGAGATGCTCTAGATTTCTTAGTGTATCCATATACACTAGGATGTATTTATATACACATTTTAATCAAGATAGTTACTAGAATTTTTTAGGTGTACCTAGTTAGTTATACATGGCAACGCTAACAATCTGCGGATCTTAATCCCTTTAAAATTGGCTGCTGGCAGTCCTTGCTCTCTCTACCATTAGCCTGCTAATGATTTTACTTGCTTCCTGGTGTTTATTTTGTGTTTTTCAGACCTCAGATACTAGGGTTCTAAAGGACCTTCTTAAAGCTAAAATAATTTTAAAACCTTGAAAAGAAATAAAATTCTATTCATATGAATAAGTGTATTTCATTTTAGAAAAAAACAATTATTTCAAAACAAGTTAAAGAGCCATTTTAAATTAAAATTATGCCTCTAATATCGATATTGTATTTTACTCTATTTTAGAGTTAAAAATATATGGGAGATGTCTTAGAATTTCTTAGGTGTGCCAAGTTATACACGTAGGGATGTATTTATATACACATTTTAATGGGACCAAATAGTTATTAGAATTGATTAGTACCTAGTTAGTTATACATGGCAAAACACCCGTGATCTTAATCCCTTTAAAATTGGGCAAGGGTGGCAGTCCTTGCTCCCCATTCATTAGCCCTAATGATTTTACTTGCTCAGTGTGTTTATTTTGTGTTTTCAGACCTCCAAGGACTAGGGTTCTAAAGGACCTTCTTAAAGCTAAAATAATTTAAAAACCTTTGCAGCAAAAGAAATAAAAATTCTATTCATATGAATAAGTGTATTTCATTTTAGAAAAAAACAATTATTTCAAAACAAGTTAAAGAGCCATTTTAAATTAAAAATTATGCCTCTAATATTATATTGTATTTTACTCTATTTTAGAGTTAAAAATATGGCTGGAGATGCTCTTAGTTCTTGTAGCCAGTATACATGTAGGATGTATTTATATACACATTTTAATGGGACTAGATAGTTAGTTAGAATTGATTAGGTGTACCTAGTTAGTTATACATGGCAATGCAACAAACAGATCTTAATCCCTTTAAAATTGGCCAAGGTGGCAGTCCTGTTTCCTTTGCACTATGAAGTCGAATGATTTTACTTGCTTCTTTCTTTGTGTTTTCAGACCTGCCTGATACTAGGTTCTAAAGGACCTTCTTAAAGCTAATTTAAAAATTTGCAGCAAAAGAAATAAAAATTCTATTCATATGAATAAGTGTATTTCATTAAAAAAACAATTATTTCAAAACAAGTTAAAGAGCCATTTTAAATTAAAAATTATGCCTCTATTATCGATATCAGATTTTACTCTATTTTAGAGTTAAAATAGCTATGGCTGAGATGCTCTAGAATTTCTTAGGTGTACCCATATACACGTAGGGATGTATTTATATACACATTTTAATGGGACTAGATAGTTACTTAGAATTTTTAAACCTAGTTAGTTATACATGGCAACGCAACAGTCGGATCTTAATCCCTTTAAAATTAGCTGCTGTGGCAGTCCTTGCTCTCCTCCAGCAGCTCATTTAATGATTTTACTTGCTTTGCCGGTGTTTATTTTGTGTTTTTCAGACCTGCAAGTGATACTAGGTTCTAAAGGACCTTCTTAAAGCTAAAATAATTTTAAAACCTTTGCAGCAAAAGAAATAAAATTCTATTCATATGAATAAGTGTTTATTTCAGAAAAAAACAATTATTTCAAAAAACAAGTTAAAGAGCCATTTTAAATTAAAATTATGCCTCTAATATCGATATTGTATTTTACTCTATTTTAGAGTTAAAAATAGCTATGGCTGGAGATGCTCTTAGAATTTTAGGGTAAAGTTATAAAGGACATTATAGGCACATTTAATTGCAAATGAAGGAAACAGAATTGATTAGGTGTACCAAGAAGGCAACCCAGATTTAATCCTAGTTAGCTGCACTGCTCTCTGGTTGCCACACTGCGTTTATTTTGTGTTTTCAGACTCTACCAAAGGATACTAGGGTTCTAGGACCTTCTTAGCTAAAATAATTTTAAAACCTTTGCAGCAAAAGAAATAAAATTCTATTCATATGAATAAGTGTATTTCATTTTAGAAAAAAAACAATTATTTTAAAAAACAAGTTAAAGAGCCATTTTAAATTAAAAATTATGCCTCTAATATCGATATTGATTTTACTCTATTTTAGTTAAAATATAATATCGGAGATGCTCTTAGAATTTCTTAGTGTAGCCAGTTATACATGTGGATGTATTTATATACACATTTTAATGGGACCAGATAGTTAGTTAGAATTGATTAGTGTACCTAGTTAGTTATACATGGCAACGCAACAAATCCGTGATCTTAATCCCTTTAAAATTGGCTGTGGCAGTCCTTGCTCCTCCGCCATTAGCCTGCTAATGATTTTTATTTGTTCCGTGTTTTCTTTTGTTTTTCAGACCTCCAGCTGATAATAGGGTTCTAAAGGACCTTCTTAAAGCTAAAATAATTTTAAAACCTTTGCAAAAGAAATAAAATTCTATTCATATGAATAAGTGTATTTCATTTTAAAAAAACAATTATTTCAAAACAAGTTAAAGAGCCATTTTAAATTAAAAATTATGCCTCTATTATCAGATTATATATTTTATTTTAGAGTTAAAAATAGCTATGGCTGAGATGCTCTTAGAATTTCTTGTAGCCCAAATATACATGTAGGGATGTATTTATATACACATTTTAATGAGGACCAGAAGTTAGTTAGAATTGATTAGTGTGTACCTAGTTAGTTATACATGGCAACGCAACAACCTCGTGATCTTAATCCCTTTAAAATTGGCCAAGCTGGTGGCAGTCCTTGCTCTCGCTGCACATTAGCCTGCAATGATTTTACTTGGTTTGCCTTTTGTGTTTTTCAGACCTGCCATGATACTAGGGTTCTAAAGGACCTTCTTAAAGCTAAAATAATTTTAAAACCTTTGCAGCAAAGAAATAAAATTCTATTCATATGAATAAGTGTATTTATTTAAAAAACAATTATTTCAAAACAAGTTAAAGAGCCATTTTAAATTAAAAATTATGCCTCTATTATCGATATTGATTTTACTCTATTTTAGAGTTAAAAAAATAGCTATGTGAGATGCTCTTAGAATTTCTTGTATCCAGCTATACACGAGGGATGTATTTATATACACATTTTAATGGGACCAGATAGTTACTTAGAATTTTTAGGTGTACCTAGTTAGTTATACATGGCAACGCAACAGCCTGCGGATCTTAATCCCTTTAAAATTAGCCAGCTCAGCAGTCCTTTTTACCATTAGCCTCGCGAATGATTTTACTTGTCTTGTTTATTTTTTGTGTTTTTCAGACCCCAGTGATACTAGGGTTCTAAAGGACCTCTTAAAGCTAAAATAATTTTAAAACCTTTGCAGCAAAAGAAATAAAATTCTATTCATATGAATAAGTGTATTTCATTTAGAAAACAATTATTTCAAAAACAAGTTAAAGAGCCATTTTAAATTAAAAATTATGCCTCTAATATCGATATTGTATTTTACTCTATTTTAGAGTTAAAATAGCTATATGGAGATGCTCTTAGAATTTCTTAGGTGTGCCCAGTTATACACGAGGGATGTATTTATATACATTTTAATGGGACAAGATAGTTAGTTAGAATTGATTAGGTGTACCTAGTTAGTTATACATGGCAACGCAACACCCTGTGATCTTAATCCCTTTAAATTGGCTGCTGTGGCAGTCCTTGCTCTCCCTTACCATTAGCCTCATGAATGATTTTACTTGTTTCTGCTGTTTATTTTTGTGTTTTCAGACCACAGCTGATACTAGGTTCTAAAGGACCTTCTTAAAGCTAAAATAATTTTAAAACCTTTGCAGCAAAAGAAATAAAAATTCTATTCATATGAATAAGTGTATTTCATTTTAGAAAAAAACAATTATTTCAAAAACAAGTTAAAGAGCCATTTTAAATTAAAAATTATGCCTCTATATCGATGATATTTTACTCTTTTTGAGTTAAAATAGCTATGGCTGGAGATGCTCTTAGAATTTCTTAGGTGTACCCAGTTATACACGAGGGATGTATTTATATACACATTTTAATGGGACCAGATAGTTAAGAATTGATTAGTTAGTGTACCTAGTTAGTTATACATGGCAACGAATGTACCCTGGATCTTAATTTAAAATTACAAGCGTGGCACCTGCTCTCCGCCTACCATTAGCCTGCTAATGATTTTACTTGTTTGCCTGTGTTTCTTTTTGTTTTTCAGACCGCTGATACTAGGGTTCTAAAGGACCTTCTTAAAGCTAAAATAATTTTAAAACTTTGCAGCAAAAGAAATAAAATTCTATTCATATGAATAAGTGTATTTCATTTAAAAAACAATTATTTAAAAAAGTTAAAGAGCCATTTTAAATTAAAAATTATGCCTCTATTATCGATAACAGATTTTACTCTATTTTGTATTAAATATGGCTGGAGATGCTCTTAGAATTTTAGGTGTACCAGCTATACACTAGGGATGTATTTATACACATTTTAATGGGACTAGATAGCTTAGAATTTTTAGGTGTACCTAGTTATACATGGCAACGCAAATGGCCTCGGATCTTAATCCCTTTAAAATTGCTGCCGTGGCAGTCCTTGCCTCCCTACCATTATTCGCTAATGATTTTACTTTTCACGTGTTTTATTTTGTGTTTTTCAGACCTGCCAGGATACTAGGGTTCTAAAGGACCTTCTTAAAGCTAAAATAATTTTAAAACCTTTGCAGCAAAAGAAATAAAATTCTATTCATATGAATAAGTGTATTTCATTTAAAAACAATTATTTCAAAAAAGTTAAAGAGCCATTTTAAATTAAAAATTATGCCTCTATTATCATATATTGTATTTTACTCTATTTTAGAGTTAAAAATAGCTATGGCTGGAGATGCTCTAGAATTTCTAGGTGTACCCAGCTATACGTAGGGATGTATTTATATACACATTTTAATGGGACCAGATAGTTAGTTAGAATTGATTAGGTGTACCTAGTTAGTTATACATGGCAACGAACACCCTGTGATCTTAATCCCTTTAAAATTGGCCAAGCGGTGGCAGTCCTTGCTCTGCTACCATTAGCCTAATGATTTTACTTGGCTGTGTTTATTTTGTGTTTTCAGACCTGCCAAGGATACTAGGTTCTAAAGGACCTTCTTAAAGCTAAAATAATTTTAAATTGCAGCAAAAAGAAATAAAATTCATTCATATGAATAAGTGTATTTCATTTTAGAAAAAAAAATTATTTCAAAATAAGTTAAAGAGCCATTTTAAATTAAAATTATGCCTCTAATATCAGATATTGTATTTTACTCTATTTTAGAGTTAAAAATAGCTATGGTGGAGATGCTCTTAGAATTTTAGGTGTACCAGCTATACACGTAGGATGTATTTATATACACATTTTAATGGGACCAGATAGTTAGTTTAGAATTGATTAGGTGTACCTAGTTAGTTATACATGGCAACGCAATGTACTGTGGATCTTAATCCCTTTAAAATTGGCCAAGCGTGGCAGTCCTTGCTCTCCTCCGCCATTAGCCTGCTAATGATTTTACTTTCTTGTCGTGTTTCTTTTGTGTTTTCAGACTCCAAGGATACTAGGGTTCTAAAGGACCTTCTTAAAGCTAAAATAATTTTAAAACCTTTCAGCAAAAGAAATAAAAATTCTATTCATATGAATAAGTGTATTTCATTTTAAAAACAATTATTTCAAAAACAAGTTAAAGAGCCATTTTAAATTAAAATTATGCCTCTATTATCGATATCAGATTTTACTCTATTTTAGAGTTAAAATAGCTATGGCTGAGATGCTCTTTAATTTTAGGTGTACCAAGCATACACGTAGGGATGTATTTATATACACATTTTAATGGGACTAGATAGTTACTTAGAATTTTTAGTGTACCTAGTTAGTTATACATGGCAAACAACAGCCCGTGATCTTAATCCCTTTAAAATTGGCTGCTGTGGCAGTCCTTGCCCGCTACCATTAGCCTAAGATGATTTTATTGTCACGCTGTTTATTTTGTGTTTTTCAGACCTGCCAGTGATACTAGGGTTCTAAAGGACCTTCTTAAAGCTAAAATAATTTTAAAACCTTTGCAAAAGAAATAAAAATTCTATTCATATGAATAAGTGTATTTCATTTTAGAAAAAAACAATTATTTCAAAAAAGTTAAAGAGCCATTTTAAATTAAAAATTATGCCTCTAATATCGATATTGATTTTACTCTATTTTGAGTTAAAATAGCTATGAGATGCTCTTAGAATTTCTTAGGTGCCCAGCTATACACGAGGGATGTATTTATATACACATTTTAATGGGACCAGATAGTTAGTTAGAATTGATTAGTGTACCTTTAGTTATACATGGCAACGCAACACCGTGATCTTAATCCCTTTAAAATTGGCCAAGCGGTGCAGTCCTTGCTTCGCTACCATTAGCCCGCTAATGATTTTACTTGCTTGTCGGTGTTTATTTTGTGTTTTCAGACTCCAGTGATACTAGGTTCTAAAGGACCTTCTTAAAGCTAAAATAATTTTAAAACCTTGCAGCAAAAGAAATAAATTCTATTCATATGAATAAGTGTATTTCATTTTAGAAAAAAACAATTATTTCAAAAACAAGTTAAAGAGCCATTTTAAATTAAAATTATGCCTCTATTATCGATATTGTATTTTACTCTATTTTAGAGTTAAAAATAGCTATGGCTGAGATGCTCTTAGAATTTCTTGTGTGCCCATATAATGAGGATGTATTTATATACACATTTTAATGGGACCAAATAGTTAGTTAGAATTGATTGTACCTAGTTAGTTATACATGGCAACGCAACACCGTGGATCTTAATCCCTTTAAAATTGGCTAAGCTGTGGCAGTCCTTGCTCTCCTCACCATTAGCCTGCTAATGATTTTACTTGCTTGCCGGTTTCTTTTTGTGTTTTCAGACTGCCATGATACTAGGTTCTAAAGGACCTTCTTAAAGCTAAAATAATTTTAAAACCTTTGCAGCAAAAGAAATAAAATTCTATTCATATGAATAAGTATTTTTTATTAAAAAACAATTATTTTAAAAACAAGTTAAAGAGCCATTTTAAATTAAAAATTATGCCTCTATTATCGATATCTGATTTTACTCTATTTTAGAGTTAAAAATAGCTATGGCTGGAGATGCTCTTAATTTCTTGGTGTACCCAGCTATACACGTAGGGATGTATTTATATACACATTTTAATGGGACTAGATAGTTACTTAGAATTTTTAGTGTACCTAGTTAGTTATACATGGCAACGCAACAGCCCTGTGATCTTAATCCCTTTAGCCAAGGTAGTCCTGCCACTATTAGCCTCAATGATTTTACTTGTCCGTTTGTTTTTTTGTGTTTTTCAGACCTGCCAGGATACTGTGGTTCTAAAGGACCTTCTTAAAGCTAAAATAATTTTAAAACCTTTGCAGCAAAAGAAATAAAATTCTATTCATATGAATAAGTATTTCATTTTAGAAAAAAACAATTATTTCAAAAACAAGTTAAAGAGCCATTTTAAATTAAAAATTATGCCTCTATATCAAATATTGTATTTTACTCTATTTTAGAGTTAAAATATAATGAGATGCTCTTAGAATTTCTGTGTGCCCAGTTATACACGAGGGATGTATTTATATACACATTTTAATGGGACCAAATAGTTAGGTTAGATAGATTAGGTTTAGTTAGTTATACATGGCAACGCAACACTGTGATCTTAATCCCTTTAAAATTGGCCAAGCTGGCAGTCCTTGCCTCCTGCCATTAGCCTGTAATGATTTTACTTGGCTGTCAGGTTTGTGTTTTGTGTTTTTAGACCACTGCTGATACTAGGGTTCTAAAGGACCTTCTTAAAGCTAAAATAATTTTAAAACCTTTGCAGCAAAAGAAATTCTATTCATATGAATAAGTGTATTTCATTTTAGAAAAAAACAATTATTTCAAAACAAGTTAAAGAGCCATTTTAAATTAAAAATTATGCCTCTATATCGATATTGTATTTTACTCTATTTAGAGTTAAAATAGCTTGGCTGGAGATGCTCTTAGAATTTTAGGTGTAGCCATTATACATGTAGGATGTATTTATATACACATTTTAATGGGACCAGATAGTTAGTTAGAATTGATTAGGTGTACCTAGTTAGTTATACATGGCAACGTGCAAACTGGGATCTTAATCCCTTTTAAATGCTGGTGGCAGTCCTCCTTTCCTGCACATTAGCCTCATGTAATGATTTTACTTGTTGCCCGTGTTTTGTGTTTTCAGACCTGCCAGGATACTAGGGTTCTAAAGGACCTTCTTAAAGCTAAAATAATTTTAAAACCTTTGCAAAAAAGAAATAAAATTCTATTCATATGAATAAGTGTATTTCATTTAAAAACAATTATTTCAAAATACAAAGAGCCATTTTAAATTAAAAATTATGCCTCTATTATCGATAATCGATTTTACTCTATTTTAGAGAAAAATATGGTGGAGATGCTCTTAGAATTCTTGTGTATCCAGTTAATAACTAGGGATGTATTTATATACATTTTAATGGGACTAGATAGTTACTTAGAATTTTGGTGTACCTAGTTAGTTATACATGGCAACGCAGTCACCATGATCTTAATCCCTTTAAAATTGGCTAAGGTGGCAGTCCTGCTCTCCTCGCTACCATTAGCCTGCTAATGATTTTAGTTTGCGGTGTTTATTTTTGTGTTTTTCAGACCGCTGATACTAGGGTTCTAAAGGACCTTCTTAAAGCTAAAATAATTTTAAAACCTTTGCAGCAAAAGAAATAAAATTCTATTCATATGAATAAGTGTATTTCATTTTAGAAAAAAACAATTATTTCAAAACAAGTTAAAGAGCCATTTTAAATTAAAAATTATGCCTCTAATATCGATATTGTATTTTACTCTATTTTAGAGTTAAAATAACTATGGCTGAGATGCTCTTAGAATTTTTAGGTGTGCCCAGTTATACACGTAGGGATGTATTTATATACACATTTTAATGGGACCAGATAGTTAGTTAGAATTGATTAGGTGTACCTAGTTAGTTATACATGGCAACGCAACACCTCGGATCTTAATCCCTTTAAAATTGGCTGCTGTGGCAGTCCTTGCTCCGCCACCATTATCATAATGATTTTACTTGTTTGCTGTGTTTATTTTTGTTTGACCTCCAGCTGATACTAGGTTCTAAAGGACCTTCTTAAAGCTAAAATAATTTTAAAACCTTGGCAGCAAAAGAAATAAAAATTCTATTCATATGAATAAGTGTATTTCATTTTAAAAACAATTATTTCAAAACAAGTTAAAGAGCCATTTTAAATTAAAAATTATGCCTCTATTATCGATATTGATTTTACTCTATTTTAGAGTTAAAATAGCTATGGGAGACTCTTAGAATTCTTAGTACCCAATTATACACGTAGGGATTTTATATATACACATTTTAATGGGACTAGATAGTTACTTAGAATTTTTAGGTGTACCTAGTTATACATGGCAACGCAACAGCCTCGGATCTTAATCCCTTTAAAATTGGCTGCTGTGGCAGTCCTTGCTCTCCGCTTACCATTAGCTCATAATGATTTTACTTGCTTGCTCGTGTTTATTTTTGTGTTTTTCAGACCTGCCAGTGATACTTGGTTCTAAAGGACCTTCTTAAAGCTAAAATAATTTTAAAACTCTTTGCAAAAGAAATAAAATTCTATTCATATGAATAAGTGTATTTCATTTTAGAAAAACAATTATTTAAAAAAGTTAAAGAGCCATTTTAAATTAAAATTATGCCTCTAATATCAATATGTATTTTACTCTATTTTAGAGTTAAAATAGCTATGGCTGGAGATGCTCTTAGAATTTCTAGTACCTAGCTTATACATTTAGGATGTATTTATATACACATTTTAATGGGACCAAATAGTTAGAATTGATTGGTAGTGTAGTTATTATACGGCAACGAACATCATGTGATCTTAATCCCTTTAAAATTGGCTGCTGGCAGTCCTGCTTTTCTCCTGCCATTAGCTCCTGCTGATTACTCACGGTGTTTATTTTGTGTTTTTCAGACCTGCCAGCTGATACTGTGGTTCTAAAGGACCTTCTTAAAGCTAAAATAATTTTAAAACCTTTTGCATCAAAAGAAATAAAATTCTATTCATATGAATAAGTGTATTTCATTTTAGAAAACAATTATTTCAAAACAAGTTAAAGAGCCATTTTAAATTAAAAATTATGCCTCTAATATCGATATTGTATTTTACTCTATTTTAGAGTTAAAATAGCTATGGCTGAGATGCTTTAGAATTAGCTTTACATGTAGGATGTATTTATATACACATTTTATGGGAACAGATAGTTAGTTAGAATTGATTAGTGTACCTAGTTAGTTATACATGGCAACGCAACAGCCTCGTGATCTTAATCCCTTTAAAATTGGCTAAGCGGTGGCAGTCCTTGCTCTCCTGCACATTAGCCCTGCTAATGATTTTACTTGTCTGCCTGTTTTTTTGTGTTTTTCAGACTCCACAGTGATACTAGGTTCTAAAGGACCTTCTTAAAGCTAAAATAATTTAAAAAACTTTGCAGCAAAAGAAATAAAATTCTATTCATATGAATAAGTGTATTTCATTTAAAACAACAATTATTTCAAAAAAGTTAAGAGCCATTTTAAATTAAAAATTATGCCTCTATTATCGATATTGATTTTACTCTATTTTAGAGTTAAAGCTATGGTGGAGATGCTCTTAGAATTTTAGGTGTACCCAGTTACATAATGAGGATTTATTTATATACACATTTTAATGGGACTAGATAGTTACTTAGAATTTTTAGGTGTACCTAGTTAGTTATAAACGCAATGTACCTTGATCTTAATCCCTTTAAAATTACCAAGGGTGGCAGTCCCTGCTCTCCGCTACCATTAGCCTCTAATGATTTTACTTGTTTCCGGTGTTTATTTTTGTGTTTTTCAGACTCAAAGGATACTAGGGTTCTAAAGGACCTCTTAAAGCTAAAATAATTTTAAAACTTTTGCAGAAAAGAAATAAAATTCTATTCATATGAATAAGTGTATTTCATTTTTAAAAAAACAATTATTTCAAACAAGTTAAAGAGCCATTTTTAAATTAAAAATTATGCCTCTATATCAAATATTGTATTTTACTCTATTTTAGAGTTAAAAATAGCTATGGCTGAGATGCTCTTAGAATTTCTTAGGTGTGCCCAATAATAGGGATGTATTTATATACACATTTTAATGGGACCAAATAGTTAGTTAATTGATTAGGTGTACCTAGTTAGTTATACATGGCAACGAACATCATGTGATCTTAATCCCTTTAAAATTGGCTAAGTGGCAGTCCCTGCTCTCCCATTGCCATTAGTCTAATGATACTTGGGTGTTTATTTTGTGTTTTTCAGACTGCCAAAGGATACTAGGGTTCTAAAGGACCTTCTTGCTAAAATAATTTTAAAACCTTTGCAGCAAAAGAAATAAAATTCTATTCATATGAATAAGTGTATTTCATTTTAGAAAAAACAATTATTTCAAAAAAAGTTAAAGAGCCATTTTAAAATTAAAATGCCTCTAATATCGATATTGTATTTTACTCTATTTTAGAAATAAATAGCTATGGAGATGCTCTTAGAATTTCTGTAGCCAGTTATACATGTGGGATGTATTTATATACACATTTTAATGGGACCAGATAGTTAGAATTGATTAGGTACCTAGTTAGTTATACATGGCAACGCAAATGCCTCGTGATCTTAACTTTAAAATTGGCTGCTTGGCCCTTGCCTCCCGCACCATTAGCTCCTATGAATGATTTTACTTGCTTGCCTGTTTCTTTTGTGTTTTCAGACCTGCCAGGATACTAGGGTTCTAAAGGACCTTCTTAAAGCTAAAATAATTTTAAAACCTTGCAGCAAAAGAAATAAAAATTTATTCATATGAATAAGTGTATTTCATTAAAAAAAACAATTATTTCAAAACAAGTTAAGAGCCATTTTAAATTAAAATTATGCCTCTATTATCGATATTGTATTTTACTCTATTTTGTTAATAGCTATTTATGAGATGCTCTAGAATTTCTTAGGTATCCAGCTATACACGAGGATTTATTTATACACATTTTAATGGGATAGTTACTTAGAATTTTTGGTGTACCTAGTTAGTTATACATGGCAACAACAGCTCATGATCTTAATCCTTTAAAATTAGCTGCTGCAGTCCTTGTTCTACCATTAGCCTTATGAATGATTTTACTTGTTTGGCGGTGTTTATTTTGTGTTTTTCAGACCTGCCAAAGGATAGGGTTCTGAATTCTAAACTTGCTAAAATAATTTTTAAAACCTTGCAAAAGAAAAGAAATAAAATTCTATTCATATGAATAAGTGTATTTCATTTTAGAAAAAACAATTATTTCAAAACAAGTTAAAGAGCCATTTTTAAATTAAATTATGCCTCTATATGATATGTATTTTACTCTATTTTAGAGTTAAAATAGCTATGGCTGGAGATGCTCTTAGAATTTTAGGTGTACCAATATACACGTGGGATGTATTTATATACACATTTTAATGGGACCAAATAGTTAGTTAGAATTGATTAGGTGTTCTAGTTAGTTATACATGGCAACGCAACCTCTGTGGATCTTAATCCCTTTAAAATTGGCTAAGCTGGCAGTCCCTGTTCTCCTCACCATATTAGCTTAATGATTTTACTTGCTTGTGTTTATTTTTTGTGTTTTCAGACCTCACAAGATGATAAAGGGTTCTAAAGCTAAAGCTAAATAATTTAAAAACCTTGCAGCAAAAAAAGAAATAAAATTCTATTCATATGAATAAGTGTATTTCATTTAAAAAACAATTATTTCAAAAAATAAGGAGCATTTTTAAATTAAAATTATGCCTCTATTATCGATATCAGATTTTACCTATTTTAGTTAAAAGATAGCTGGAGATGCTTTAGAATTTTAAAACCCAATTATATAACGTAGGGATTTATTTATATACACATTTTAATGGGACAGATAGTTACTTAGAATTTTTAGGTGTACCTAGTTAGTTATACATGGCAACGAAAGTTCTGTGATCTTAATCCCTTTAAATTAGCCAAGCTGGCAGTCCTTGCTCTCCACTATTAGCCTGCTAATGATTTTACTTGTTTGCCGTGTTTATTTTGTGTTTTTCAGACCCAGTGATACTAGGGTTCTAAAGGACCTTCTTAAAGCTAAAATAATTTTAAAACCTTGCAGCAAAAGAAATAAAAATTCTATTCATATGAATAAGTGTATTTCATTTTAGAAAAAAACAATTATTTCAAAAACAAGTTAAAGAGCCATTTTAAATTAAAAATTCTAATATCAAATATTGTATTTTACCTATTTTAGAGTTAAAAATAGCTTACTGAGATGCTCTTAGAATTTTTTAGGTGTGCCCAGCTATACACGTAGGGATGTATTTATATACACATTTTAATGGGACCAAATAGTTATTTAATTGATTAGGTGTACCTAGTTAGTTATACATGGCAACGAACATCATGATCTTAACCTTTAAAATTGGCCAAGGTGGCAGTCCTTGCCTCGCTTCATATTAGCCTTGAGATTGCTCACGGTGTTTATTTTTTTGTGTTTTTCAGACCCAAAGGATACTAGGGTTCTAAAGGACCTTCTTAAAGCTAAAATAATTTTAAAACCTTTGCAGCAAAAGAAATAAAATTCTATTCATATGAATAAGTGTATTTCATTTTAGAAAAACAATTATTTTTAAAACAAGTTAAAGAGCCATTTTAAATTAAAAATTATGCCTCTAATATCGTGATATTACTCCTTTTTTAGAAATTAAGCTATAATGAGATGCTTTAGAATTTTTAGTGTAGCCATTATACACTGTAGGATGTATTTATATACACATTTTAATGGGACCAGATAGTTAGTTAGAATTGATTAGGTGTACCTAGTTAGTTATACATGGCAATGCAATACTGTGATCTTAATCCTTTAAAATTGGCCAAGCGTGGCAGTCCTTGCTCCTCCGCTGCACTCATTAGCCCAATGATTTTACTTTGTTGCCTGGTTTCTTTTTTGTGTTTTTCAGATACTAGGTTCTAAAGGACCTCTTAAAGCTAAAATAATTTTAAAACCTTGCAAAAAAAGAAATAAAAATCTATTCATATGAATAAGTGTATTTCATTAAAAAAACAATTATTTCAAAACAAGTTAATGAGCCATTTTAAATTAAAAATTATGCCTCTATTATCGATATCAGATTTTACTCTATTTTAGAGTTAAAATAGCTGGCTGAGATGCTCTTAGAATTCTTTAGTGTACCCAAATACATAGGGATTTTATATACACATTTTAATGGGACTAGATAGTTACTTAGAATTTTAGTGTACTAGTTAGTTATACATGGCAACGAACAGCTCCGGATCTTAATCCCTTTAAAATTAGCCATGGCAGTCCTGCCTCCGCTTACCATTAGCCTCATAATGATTTTACTTTGTTTGCCTGTTTATTTTTGTGTTTTTAGACCTGCCAAAGTGATACTAGGTTCTAAAGGACCTTCTTAAAGCTAAAATAATTTTAAAACCTTTGCAAAGAAAAGAAATAAAAATTCTATTCATATGAATAAGTGTATTTCTTAAAAAAATTATTTCAAAACAAGTTAAAGAGCCATTTTTAAATTAAAATTATGCCTCTAATATCAAATATTGTTACTCTATTTTAGAGTTAATAGGCTGGAGATGCTCTAGAATTTCTAGGTGTGCCCATATACTTAGGGATGTATTTATATGCATATTTTAATGGGACCAAATAGTTAGTTAGAATTGATTAGGTGTAGTTAGTTATATACATGGCAACAACATCATGTGATCTTAATCCCTTTAAAATTGGCCAAGCGGCAGTCCTTGCCTCCGGCCATTAGTCTAATGATTGTCACGCGGGTTTATTTTGTGTTTTCAGACTGCCAAAGGATACTGGGTTCTAAAGGACCTCTTAAAGCTAAAATAATTTTAAAAACCTTTGCAGCAAAAGAAATAAAATTCTATTCATATGAATAAGTGTATTTCATTTTAGAAAAAACAATTATTTCAAAACAAGTTAAAGAGCCATTTTAAATTAAAATTATGCCTCTAATATCGATATTGTATTTTACTCTATTTTAGAGTTAAAATAGCTATGGCTGGAGATGCTCTTAGAATTTCTTAGGTGTAGCTTATACACAGGGATGTATTTATATACACATTTTAATGGGACCAGATAGTTAGTTAGAATTGATTAGGTGTACCTAGTTAGTTATACATGGCAACGCAAATGCCTGTGATCTTAATCCCTTTAAATTACCAAGCTGGGTGGCAGCCTTGCCTCCGCACTATTAGCCTCAGCTAATGATTTTACTTGTTTGCCCGTGTTTCTTTTGTGTTTTTCAGACCTGCAGTGATACTAGTGGTTCTAAAGGACCTTCTTAAAGCTAAAATAATTTTAAAACCTTTGCAAAGAAAAGAAATAAAATTCTATTCATATGAATAAGTGTATTTCATTTTAAAAAACAATTATTTCAAAACAAGTTAAAGAGCCATTTTAAATTAAAATTATGCCTCTATTATCGATAATCAGATACTCTATTTTAGAGTTAAAATAGCTATGGCTGAGATGCTCTTAGAATTTCTAGGTGTATCCATTACATCGTGATGATTTATATATACATTTTAATGGGACAGATAGTTATTTAGAATTTTAGTACCTAGTTAGTTATACATGGCAACGCAACAGCCCAGATCTTAATCCTTTAAATTAGCTGCTGTGGCAGTCCCTTTCCCGCCACCATTAATTAATGATTTTCTTGCTTGGCTGTTGTTTTGTTGTGTTTTCAGACCTGCCAGTGATACTAGGTTCTAAAGGACCTTCTTAAAGCTAAAATAATTTTAAAACCTGAAAAGAAATAAAATTTATTCATATGAATAAGTGTATCTTTAGAAAAAAACAATTATTTCAAAACAAGTTAAAGAGCCATTTTAAATTATAAAATTATGCCTCTATATCAGATATTGTATTTTACTCTATTTTAGAGTTAAAAATAGCTATGGCTGGAGATGCTCTTAGAATTTTAGTGCCAAAGGATGTATTTATATACACATTTTAATACCAAAGAAGTTAGAAATTGTACCTAGTTAGTTAGCATGGCAACGCAACACCTCGTGATCTTAATCCCTTTAAAATTGGCTGCTGGCAGTCCTTGCTCTCCGCCACTATTAGCTCTAATGATTTTACTTTTTTGCCTGTTTTTTTTGTGTTTTCAGACCTGCCAGGATACTAGGGTTCTAAAGGACCTTCTTAAAGCTAAAATAATTTTAAAACCTTTGCAGCAAAAGAAATAAAAATTCTATTCATATGAATAAGTGTATTTCATTTTAGAAAAACAATTATTTTAAAAACAAGTTAAAGAGCCATTTTAAATTAAAAATTATGCCTCTAATATCGATATTGTATTTTACTCTTTTTTAGAGTTAAAAATAGCTATATCGGAGATGCTCTTAGAATTTCTTAGGTGTACCCAGCTATACACGAGGGATGTATTTATATACACATTTTAATGGGACCAGATAGTTAGTTAGAATTGATTGTGTACCTATATATACAGCAAAATTAAACATCCTGCGGATCTTAATCCCTTTAAAATTGGCCAAGCTGGCAGTCCTTGCTCGCTACCATTAGCCCTAATGATTTTACTTGCTCTGTGTTTATTTTGTGTTTTTCAGACCCCAGTGATACTAGGGTTCTAAAGGACCTTCTTAAAGCTAAAATAATTTTAAAACCTTTAAGCAAAAGAAATAAAATTCTATTCATATGAATAGTGTATTTCATTTTAGAAAAAACAATTATTTCAAAAGTTAAAGAGCCATTTTAAATTAAAAATTATGCCTCTATTATCGATATTGTATTTTACTCTATTTTAGAGTTAAAAATATGGCGAGAGATGCTCTTAGAATTTTAGGTGTCCCAGTTATACATGTAGGGATGTATTTATATACACATTTTAATGGGACCAGATAGTTAGTTAGAATTGATTAAATTAGTTAGTTATACATGCAATGCAAATAAATCACTGGATCTTAATCCCTTTAAAATTGGCCAAGGCAGTCCTTGCGCCTGCATTAGCCTGCTAATGATTTTACTTGCTTGTCAGTTTTTTTTGTGTTTTCAGACCTGCCAAGGATAACTAGGTTCTAAAGGACCTTCTTAAAGCTAAAATAATTTTAAAACCTTTGCAGCAAAAGAAATAAAATTCTATTCATATGAATAAGTGTATTTCATTTTAGAAAAAAAACAATTATTTTAAAAACAAGTTAAAGAGCCATTTTAAATTAAAAATTATGCCTCTAATATCAAATATCATTTTACTCTATTTTAGAGTTAAAAATAGCTATGGCTGGATGCTCTTAGATTTCTTAGGTGTCCAGCTATACACGTAGGGATGTATTTATATACACATTTTAATGGGACCAGATAGTTACTTAGAATTTTTAGGTGTACCTAGTTAGTTATACATGGCAACAACAACAGCCTGTGATCTTAATCCCTTTAAAATTGGCTGCTGTGGCAGTCCTTGCTCCTCACAATATATGATTCTACATGAATGTATTGTTGCCTTTTTTGTTTTTCAGATTCAGTGATACTGGGTTCTAAAGGACCTTCTTAAAGCTAAAATAATTTTAAAACCTTTGCAGCAAAGAAATAAAATTCTATTCATATGAATAAGTGTATTTCATTAAAAAACAATTATTTCAAAACAAGTTAAAGAGCCATTTTTAAATTAAAATTATGCCTCTATTATCGATATCAGATTTTACTCTATTTTAGAGTTAAAAATAGCTATGGCTGGAGATGCTCTTAGAATTTCTTAGGTGTGCCCAGCTATACACGTAGGGATGTATTTATATACACATTTTAATGGGACCAGATAGTTAGTAGAAATTAGTACCTAGTTAGTTATACATGGCAATGCAACATCATGATCTTAATCCCTTTAAAATTGGCCAAGCTGTGGCAGTCCTTTTGCTCTCCGCTTGCCATTAGATCCTTACATTGCTCACGGGTTTATTTTGTGTTTTTCAGACCACAAGGATACTAGGTTCTAAAGGACCTTTGCTAAAATAATTTTAAAACCTTTGCAGCAAATAAAAATTCCATCTATAATAAGTGTATTTCATTTAAAACAATTATTTCAAAAACAAGTTAAAGAGCCATTTTTAATTAAAAATTATGCCTCTAATATCGATATTGTATTTTACTCTATTTTAGGTAAAAATAGCTATGGCTGGAGATGCTCTTAGAATTTTAGTGTAGCCAGCTATACACGTAGGGATGTATTTATATACACATTTTAATGGGACCAGATAGTTAGTTAGAATTGATTAGGTGTACCTAGTTAGTTATAAATGTAACAAACTGTGATCTTAATCCCTTTAAAATTGGCCAAGCTGTGGCAGTCCTTGCTCTCCCACGCCATTAGCCTCTAATGATTTTACTTTGTTTCACTGTTTTGTGTTTTTCAGACTGCTAGTGATACTGGGTTCTAAAGGACCTTCTTAAAGCTAAAATAATTTTAAAACCTTTGCAGCAAAAGAAATAAAAATTCTATTCATATGAATAAGTGTATTTCATTTAAAAAAACAATTATTTCAAAAAAGTTAAAGAGCCATTTTTAAATTAAAAATTATGCCTCTATTATCGATACTCAGATTTTACTCATTTTAGAGTTAAAAATAGCATGAGATGCTCTTAGAATTTCTTGTGTATCCAGCTATACACGTAGGGATTTATTTATATACACATTTTAATGGGACTAGATAGTTACTTAGAATTTTTTAGGTGTACCTAGTTAGTTATACATGGCAACGAACAGCCTGATCTTAATCCCTTTAAAATTGGCTGCGGTGGCAGTCCCTTCCTACTACCATTAGCTCAATGATTTTACTTGTCACGGTTTTATTTTGTGTTTTTCAGACTGCTGATACTAGGGTTCTAAAGGACCTTCTTAAAGCTAAAATAATTTTAAAACCTTTGCAGCAAAAGAAATAAAAATTCCATTCATATGAATAAGTGTATTTCATTTTAGAAAAAAAAACAATTATTTCAAAAAAACAAGTTAAAGAGCCATTTTTAAATTAAAAATTATGCCTCTAATATCAGATATTGTATTTTACTCTATTTTGGTTAAAATAGCTATGCTGAGATGCTCTTAGAATTTTAGGTGTGCCTATACATGTAGGGATGTATTTATATACACATTTTAATGGGACCAAATAGTTAGTTAGAATTGATTAGGTGTACCTAGTTAGTTATACATGGCAATACACATCTGTGATCTTAATCCCTTTAAAATGGCCAAGCTGGCAGTCCTTGCTTCTCTTACCATTAGCTCCTGCTAATGATTTTACTCTTGTTTTGCTTTTGTGTTTTGTTTTGATACTGATTAGGTTCTAAAGGACCTTCTTAAAGCTAAAATAATTTTAAAACCTTTAAAAAGATATAAAATCTATTCATATGAATAAGTGTATTTCATTTTAGAAAAAAAATTATTTCAAAAAACAAGTTAAAGAGCCATTTTAAATTAAAATTATGCCTCTAATATCGATATTGTATTTTACTATTTTAGAGTTAAAATAGCTATGGCTGGAGATGCTCTTAGAATTTCTTTAGGTGCCTAGCTATACACGTAGGATGTATTTATATACACATTTTAATGGGACCAGATAGTTACTTAGAATTGCTTAGGTGTACCTAGTTAGTTATACATGGCAACGCTAAATTACCGCGGATCTTAATCCCTTTAAAATTAGCTGTGGCAGTCCTTGCTCCGCACCATTAGCCTCCTAATGATTTTACTTGCTGTGTTTCTTTGTGTTTTTCAGACCTGCCAGGATACTAGGTTCTAAAGGACCTTCTTAAAGCTAAAATAATTTTAAAAACCTTTGCAGCAAAAGAAATAAAATTTCTATCCATATGAATAAGTGTATTTCATTTTAAAAAACAATTATTCTTAAAATAAGTTAAAGAGCCATTTTAAATTAAAATTATGCTCTATTATCAGATAATTTGTACTCTATTTTAGAGTTAAAATAGCTATCTGGAGATGCTCTTAGAATTTCTTAGGTGTACCCAATTATACATGTAGGATTTATTTATACACACATTTTAATGGACTAGATAGTTACTTAGAATTTTAGTAAAATTTAGTTACTATACAACGAAATAAATTTCGGATCTAAATCCTTTAAAATTAGCTAAGCAGCTTAGCCTCAAGCTTCCTATACTCATTAGCCTTTTAATGATTTTAGCTGGCTCTGCACGTGTTTATTTTTGTGTTTTTCATG
>JAEACV010000025.1:0-28673 GCA_016432835.1 Brassica nigra
TATGGCTGGAGATGCTCTTAGAATTTCTTAGGTGTGCTTGATTATACACGTAGGGATGTATTTATATACACATTTTAATGGGACCAAATAGTTAGTTAGAATTGATTAGGTTGTACCTAGTTAGTTATACATGGCAGCATAACAGCATACAGCCGATCTTAATCCCTTTAAAATTGGCCAGCGGTGGCAGTCCTTGCTCTCCGCTTGCCATTAGCCTGCGAATGATTTTACTTGCTTGCGGTGTTTCTTTTGTGTTTTTCAGACCTGCCAGTGATACTAGGGTTCTAAGGACCTTCTTAAAGCTAAAATAATTTTAAAACCTTTGCAGCAAAAAGAAATAAAAATTCTATTCATATGAATAAGTGTATTTCATTTTAGAAAAAACAATTATTTCAAAAAAACAAGTTAAAGAGCCATTTTAAATTAAAATTATGCCTCTAATATCAGATATTGTATTTTACTCTATTTTAGAGTTAAAATAGCTATGGCTGGAGATGCTCTTAGAATTTCTTAGGTGTACCCAGTTATACACGTAGGGATGTATTTATATACACATTTTAATGGGACCAGATAGTTACTTAGAATTGATTAGGTGTACCTAGTTAGTTATACATGGCAATGCACAACCTGTGATCTTAATCCCTTTAAAATTGGCCAAGCGGTGGCAGTTCTTGCTCGCTGCACCATTAGCCTCATAATGATTTTACTTTGCCAGTGTTTCTTTTTGTGTTTTTCAGACCTGCCAGTGATACTAGGGTTCTAAAGGACCTTCTTAAAGCTAAAATAATTTTAAAAACCTTTGCAGCAAAAGAAATAAAAATTCTATTCATATGAATAAGTGTATTTCATTTTAGAAAAAACAATTATTTCAAAAAAACAAGTTAAAGAGCCATTTTTAAATTAAAAATTATGCCTCTATTATCAGATACTGTATTTTACTCTATTTTAGAGTTAAAAATAGCTATGGCTGGAGATGCTCTTAGAATTTCTTAGGTGTACCCAGTTATACACGTAGGGATGTATTTATATACACATTTTAATGGGACCAGATAGTTAGTTAGAATTGATTAGGTGTACCTAGTTAGTTATACATGGCAACGCAACAGCCTGTGATCTTAATCCCTTTAAAATTGGCCAAGCGGTGGCAGTCCTTGCTCTCCGCTTGCCATTAGCCTGCGAATGATTTTACTTGCTTGCCGGTGTTTTTTTTGTGTTTTTCAGACCTGCCAGTGATACTAGGGTTCTAAAGGACCTTCTTAAAGCTAAAATAATTTTAAAAACCTTTGCAGCAAAAGAAATAAAAATTCTATTCATATGAATAAGTGTATTTCATTTTAGAAAAAACAATTATTTCAAAAAAACAAGTTAAAGAGCCATTTTAAATTAAAAATTATGCCTCTATATCAGATACTGTATTTTACTCTATTTTAGAGTTAAAAATAGCTATGGCTGGAGATGCTCTTAGAATTTCTTAGGTGTACCCAGTTATACACGTAGGGATGTATTTATATACACATTTTAATGGGACCAGATAGTTAGTTAGAATTGATTAGGTGTACCTAGTTAGTTATACATGGCAACGCACCTGTGATCTTAATCCCTTTAAAATTGGCTGCGGTGGCAGTCCTTGCTCTCCGCTTACCATTAGCCTCTAATGATTTTACTTGCTTGCCGGTGTTTCTTTTTTGTTTTTCAGACCTGCCAGTGATACTAGGGTTCTAAAGGACCTTCTTAAAGCTAAAATAATTTTAAAACCTTTGCAGCAAAAGAAATAAAATTCTATTCATATGAATAAGTGTATTTCATTTTAAAAAAAACAATTATTTCAAAAACAAGTTAAAGAGCCATTTTAAATTAAAAATTATGCCTCTATTATCGATATGTATTTTACTCTATTTTAGAGTTAAAAATAGCTATGGCTGGAGATGCTCTTAGAATTTCTTAGGTGTACCCAGTTATACACGTAGGGATGTATTTATATACACATTTTAATGGGACCAGATAGTTACTTAGAATTTTTAGGTGTACCTAGTTAGTTATACATGGCAACAACACCTGTGATCTTAATCCCTTTAAAATTGGCTGCGGTGGCAGTCCTTGCTCTCGCTACCATTAGCCTCTAATGATTTTACTTGCTTGCCGGTGTTTATTTTTGTGTTTTTCAGACCTGCCAGTGATACTAGGGTTCTAAAGGACCTTCTTAAAGCTAAAATAATTTTAAAAACCTTTGCAGCAAAAGAAATAAAAATTCTATTCATATGAATAAGTGTATTTCATTTTAGAAAAAAAACAATTATTTCAAAAAACAAGTTAAAGAGCCATTTTTAAATTAAAAATTATGCCTCTAATATCAAATATTGTATTTTACTCTATTTTAGAGTTAAAAATAGTTATGGCTGGAGATGCTCTTAGAATTTCTTAGGTGTGCCCAGTTATACACGTAGGGATGTATTTATATGCACATTTTAATGGGACCAAATAGTTAGTTAGAATTGATTAGGTGTACCTAGTTAGTTATACATGGCAACGCAACATCATGTGATCTTAATCCCTTTAAAATTGGCCAAGCGGTGGCAGTCCTTGCTCTCCGCTTGCCATTAGCCTGCGAATGATTTTACTTGCTTGTTTATTTTGTGTTATTCAGACCTGCCAGTGATACTAGGGTTCTAAAGGACCTTCTTAGAGCTAAAATAATTTTAAAAACCTTTGCATCAAAAGAAATAAAAATTCCATTCATATGAATAAGTGTATTTCATTTTAGAAAAAAAAACAATTATTTCAAAAAAACAAGTTAAAGAGCCATTTTTAAATTAAAAATTATGCCTCTAATATCAGATATTGTATTTTACTCTATTTTAGAGTTAAAAATAGCTATGGCTGGAGATGCTCTTAGAATTTCTTAGGTGTACCCAGTTATACACGTAGGGATGTATTTATATACACATTTTAATGGGACCAAATAGTTAGTTAGAATTGATTAGGTGTACCTAGTTAGTTATACATGGCAACGCAACAGCCTGTGATCTTAATCCCTTTAAAATTGGCCAAGCGGTGGCAGTCCTTGCTCTCCGCGTACCATTAGCCTGCGAATGATTTTACTTGCTTGCCCGTGTTTCTTTTTGTGTTTTTCAGACCTGCCAGTGATACTAGGGTTCTAAAGGACCTTCTTAAAGCTAAAATAATTTTAAAAACCTTTGCAGCAAAAGAAATAAAAATTCTATTCATATGAATAAGTGTATTTCATTTAAAAAAACAATTATTTCAAAAAACAAGTTAATGAGCCATTTTTAAATTAAAAATTATGCCTCTATTATCAGATATTGTATTTTACTCTATTTTAGAGTTAAAAATAGCTATGGCTGGAGATGCTCTTAGAATTTCTTAGGTGTACCCAGCTATACACGTAGGGATTCATTTATATACACATTTTAATGGGACTAGATAGTTACTTAGAATTTTTTAGGTGTACCTAGTTAGTTATACATGGCAACGCAACAGCCTGTGATCTTAATCCCTTTAAAATTAGCCATGCGGTGGCAGTCCTTGCTCTCCGCTTACCATTAGCCTGCGAATGATTTTACTTGCTTGCCGGTGTTTATTTTTGTGTTTTTCAGACCTGCCAGTGATACTAGGGTTCTAAAGGACCTTCTTAAAGCTAAAATAATTTTAAAAACCTTTGCAGCAAAAGAAATAAAAATTCTATTCATATGAATAAGTGTATTTCATTTTAGAAAAAAAACAATTATTTCAAAAAAACAAGTTAAAGAGCCATTTTTAAATTAAAAATTATGCCTCTAATATCAGATATTGTATTTTACTCTATTTTAGAGTTAAAAATAGCTATGGCTGGAGATGCTCTTAGAATTTCTTAGGTGTGCCCAGTTATACACGTAGGGATGTATTTATATACACATTTTAATGGGACCAGATAGTTAGTTAGAATTGATTAGGTGTACCTAGTTAGTTATACATGGCAACGCAACACCCTGTGATCTTAATCCCTTTAAAATTGGCCAAGCGGTGGCAGTCCTTGCTCTCCGCTACCATTAGCCTAATGATTTTACTTGCTTGCCGTGTTTCTTTTTGTGTTTTTCAGACCTGCCAGTGATACTAGGGTTCTAAAGGACCTTCTTAAAGCTAAAATAATTTTAAAAACCTTTGCAGCAAAAGAAATAAAAATTCTATTCATATGAATAAGTGTATTTCATTTTAAAAAACAATTATTTCAAAAAAACAAGTTAAAGAGCCATTTTTAAATTAAAAATTATGCCTCTATTATCAGATATTGTATTTTACTCTATTTTAGAGTTAAAAATAGCTATGGCTGGAGATGCTCTTAGAATTTCTTAGGTGTACCCAGTTATACACGTAGGGATGTATTTATATACACATTTTAATGGGACCAGATAGTTACTTAGAATTTTTAGGTGTACCTAGTTAGTTATACATGGCAACGCAACAGCCTGTGATCTTAATCCCTTTAAAATTGGCCAAGCGGTGGCAGTCCTTGCTCTCCGCTACCATTAGCCTAATGATTTTACTTGCTTGCCGGTGTTTATTTTTGTGTTTTTCAGACCTGCCAGTGATACTAGGGTTCTAAAGGACCTTCTTAAAGCTAAAATAATTTTAAAAACCTTTGCAGCAAAAGAAATAAAATTTATTCATATGAATAAGTGTATTTCATTTTAGAAAAAAACAATTATTTCAAAAACAAGTTAAAGAGCCATTTTAAATTAAAAATTATGCCTCTAATATCGATATTGTATTTTACTCTATTTTAGAGTTAAAAATAGCTATGGCTGGAGATGCTCTTAGAATTTCTTAGGTGTACCCAGTTATACACGTAGGGATGTATTTATATACACATTTTAATGGGACCAGATAGTTAGTTAGAATTGATTAGGTGTACCTAGTTAGTTATACATGGCAACGCAACAGCCTGTGATCTTAATCCCTTTAAAATTGGCGGTGGCAGTCCTTGCTCTCGCTTGCCATTAGCCTGAATTGCTTGCCGGTGTTTATTTTTTGTGTTTTCAGACCTGCCAGTGATACTAGGGTTCTAAAGGACCTTCTTAAAGCTAAAATAATTTTAAAACCTTTGCAGCAAAAGAAATAAAATTCTATTCATATGAATAAGTGTATTTCATTTTAGAAAAAAACAATTATTTCAAAACAAGTTAAAGAGCCATTTTAAATTAAAAATTATGCCTCTAATATCGATATTGTATTTTACTCTATTTTAGAGTTAAAATAGCTATGGCTGGAGATGCTCTTAGAATTTCTTAGGTGTACCCAGTTATACACGTAGGGATGTATTTATATACACATTTTAATGGGACCAGATAGTTAGTTAGAATTGATTAGGTGTACCTAGTTAGTTATACATGGCAACGCAACAGTGATCTTAATCCCTTTAAAATTGGCTGCGTGGCAGTCCTTGCTCTCCGCTTACCATTAGCCTGCTAATGATTTTACTTGCTTGCCGGTGTTTACTTTTGTGTTTTTCAGACCTGCCAGTGATACTAGGGTTCTAAAGGACCTTCTTAAAGCTAAAATAATTTTAAAAACCTTTGCAGCAAAAGAAATAAAAATTCTATTCATATGAATAAGTGTATTTCATTTTAAAAACAATTATTTCAAAAAACAAGTTAATGAGCCATTTTTAAATTAAAAATTATGCCTCTATTATCAGATACTGTATTTTACTCTATTTTAGAGTTAAAAATAGCTATGGCTGGAGATGCTCTTAGAATTTCTTAGGTGTACCCAGTTATACACGTAGGGATTTATTTATATACACATTTTAATGGGACTAGATAGTTACTTAGAATTTTTTAGGTGTACCTAGTTAGTTATACATGGCAACGCAACAGCCTGTGATCTTAATCCCTTTAAAATTAGCCAAGCGGTGGCAGTCCTTGCTCTCCGCTTACCATTAGCCTGCGAATGATTTTACTTGCTTGCCGGTGTTTATTTTTGTGTTTTTCAGACCTGCCAGTGATACTAGGGTTCTAAAGGACCTTCTTAAAGCTAAAATAATTTTAAAAACCTTTGCAGCAAAAGAAATAAAAATTCTATTCATATGAATAAGTGTATTTCATTTTAGAAAAAAAACAATTATTTCAAAAAAACAAGTTAAAGAGCCATTTTTAAATTAAAAATTATGCCTCTAATATCAGATATTGTATTTTACTCTATTTTAGAGTTAAAAATAGCTATGGCTGGAGATGCTCTTAGAATTTCTTAGGTGTACCCAGTTATACACGTAGGGATGTATTTATATACACATTTTAATGGGACCAGATAGTTAGTTAGAATTGATTAGGTGTACCTAGTTAGTTATACATGGCAACGCAACATCTGTGATCTTAATCCCTTTAAAATTGGCCAAGCGGTGGCAGTCCTTGCTCTCCGCTTGCCATTAGCTCTAATGATTTTACTTGCGGTGTTTATTTTGTGTTTTTCAGACCTGCCAGTGATACTAGGGTTCTAAAGGACCTTCTTAAAGCTAAAATAATTTTAAAACCTTTGCAGCAAAAGAAATAAAATTCTATTCATATGAATAAGTGTATTTCATTTTAGAAAAAACAATTATTTCAAAACAAGTTAAAGAGCCATTTTAAATTAAAAATTATGCCTCTATTATCGATATTGTATTTTACTCTATTTTAGAGTTAAAAATAGCTATGGCTGGAGATGCTCTTAGAATTTCTTAGGTGTACCCAGTTATACACGTAGGGATGTATTTATATACACATTTTAATGGGACCAGATAGTTAGTTAGAATTGATTAGGTGTACCTAGTTAGTTATACATGGCAACGCAACACTGTGATCTTAATCCCTTTAAAATTGGCCAAGCGGTGGCAGTCCTTGCTCTCCGCTACCATTAGCCTAATGATTTTACTTGCTTGCCGTGTTTCTTTTTGTGTTTTTCAGACCTGCCAGTGATACTAGGGTTCTAAAGGACCTTCTTAAAGCTAAAATAATTTTAAAAACCTTTGCAGCAAAAAAATAAAAATTCTATTCATATGAATAAGTGTATTTCATTTAAAAAAAACAATTATTTCAAAAAACAAGTTAAAGAGCCATTTTAAATTAAAAATTATGCCTCTATTATCGATATTGTATTTTACTCTATTTTAGAGTTAATAATAGCTATGGCTGGAGATGCTCTTAGAATTTCTTAGGTGTACCCAGTTATACACGTAGGGATTTATTTATATACACATTTTAATGGGACTAGATAGTTACTTAGAATTTTTTAGGTGTACCTAGTTAGTTATACATGGCAACGCAACAGCGTGATCTTAATCCCTTTAAAATTGGCTGCGGTGGCAGTCCTTGCTCTCGCTACCATTAGCCTTAATGATTTTACTTGCTTGGGTGTTTATTTTGTGTTTTTCAGACCTGCCAGTGATACTAGGGTTCTAAAGGACCTTCTTAAAGCTAAAATAATTTTAAAACCTTTGCAGCAAAAGAAATAAAAATTCTATTCATATGAATAAGTGTATTTCATTTTAGAAAAAACAATTATTTCAAAAAAACAAGTTAAAGAGCCATTTTAAATTAAAAATTATGCCTCTAATATCGATATTGTATTTTACTCTATTTTAGAGTTAAAAATAGCTATGGCTGGAGATGCTCTTAGAATTTCTTAGGTGTACCCAGTTATACACGTAGGGATGTATTTATATACACATTTTAATGGGACCAGATAGTTAGTTAGAATTGATTAGGTGTACCTAGTTAGTTATACATGGCAACGCAACACCCTGTGATCTTAATCCCTTTAAAATTGGCCTGTGGCAGTCCTTGCTCTCGCCCATTAGCCTGGAATGATTTTACTTGCTTGCCGGTGTTTATTTTGTGTTTTTCAGACCTGCCAGTGATACTAGGGTTCTAAAGGACCTTCTTAAAGCTAAAATAATTTTAAAAACCTTTGCAGCAAAAGAAATAAAAATTCTATTCATATGAATAAGTGTATTTCATTTTAGAAAAAACAATTATTTCAAAAAAACAAGTTAAAGAGCCATTTTTAAATTAAAAATTATGCCTCTAATATCGATATTGTATTTTACTCTATTTTAGAGTTAAAAATAGCTATGGCTGGAGATGCTCTTAGAATTTCTTAGGTGTACCCAGTTATACACGTAGGGATGTATTTATATACACATTTTAATGGGACCAGATAGTTAGTTAGAATTGATTAGGTGTACCTAGTTAGTTATACATGGCAACGCAACACTGATCTTAATCCCTTTAAAATTGGCTGCGGTGGCAGTCCTTGCTCTCCACCATTAGCCTGAATGATTTTACTTGCTTGCCGTGTTTATTTTGTGTTTTTCAGACCTGCCAGTGATACTAGGGTTCTAAAGGACCTTCTTAAAGCTAAAATAATTTTAAAACCTTTGCAGCAAAAGAAATAAAAATTCTATTCATATGAATAAGTGTATTTCATTTTAAAAAAAACAATTATTTCAAAAAAAAGTTAAAGAGCCATTTTAAATTAAAAATTATGCCTCTATTATCGATATTGTATTTTACTCTATTTTAGAGTTAAAATAGCTATGGCTGGAGATGCTCTTAGAATTTCTTAGGTGTACCCAGTTATACACGTAGGGATGTATTTATATACACATTTTAATGGGACCAGATAGTTACTTAGAATTGATTAGGTGTACCTAGTTAGTTATACATGGCAACGCAACACCTGTGATCTTAATCCCTTTAAAATTATTGGCGGTGGCAGTCCTTGCTCTCCGCTTACCATTAGCCTGAATGATTTTACTTGCTTGCGGTGTTTATTTTGTGTTTTTCAGACCTGCCAGTGATACTAGGGTTCTAAAGGACCTTCTTAAAGCTAAAATAATTTTAAAACCTTTGCAGCAAAAGAAATAAAATTCTATTCATATGAATAAGTGTATTTCATTTTAGAAAAAACAATTATTTCAAAACAAGTTAAAGAGCCATTTTAAATTAAAAATTATGCCTCTAATATCGATATTGTATTTTACTCTATTTTAGAGTTAAAATAGCTATGGCTGGAGATGCTCTTAGAATTTCTTAGGTGTACCCAGTTATACACGTAGGGATTTATTTATATACACATTTTAATGGGACCAGATAGTTAGTTAGAATTGATTAGGTGTACCTAGTTAGTTATACATGGCAAACAGCCTGTGATCTTAATCCCTTTAAAATTGGCCAAGGTGGCAGTCCTTGCTCTCCGCTACCATTAGCCTCTAATGATTTTACTTGCTTGCGGTGTTTTTTTTGTGTTTTTCAGACCTGCCAGTGATACTAGGGTTCTAAAGGACCTTCTTAAAGCTAAAATAATTTTAAAACCTTTGCAGCAAAAGAAATAAAATTTATTCATATGAATAAGTGTATTTCATTTTAGAAAAACAATTATTTCAAAACAAGTTAAAGAGCCATTTTAAATTAAAAATTATGCCTCTAATATCGATATTGTATTTTACTCTATTTTAGAGTTAAAATAGCTATGGCTGGAGATGCTCTTAGAATTTCTTAGGTGTACCCAGTTATACACGTAGGGATGTATTTATATGCACATTTTAATGGGACCAAATAGTTAGTTAGAATTGATTAGGTGTACCTAGTTAGTTATACATGGCAACGCAACATGTGATCTTAATCCCTTTAAAATTGGCTGCGGTGGCAGTCCTTGCTCTCCGCTTAGCCATTAATGATTGATTGCTTGCCGTGTTTATTTTGTGTTTTTCAGACCTGCCAGTGATACTAGGGTTCTAAAGGACCTTCTTAAAGCTAAAATAATTTTAAAACCTTTGCAGCAAAAGAAATAAAATTCTATTCATATGAATAAGTGTATTTCATTTTAGAAAAAACAATTATTTCAAAAACAAGTTAAAGAGCCATTTTAAATTAAAAATTATGCCTCTAATATCGATATTGTATTTTACTCTATTTTAGAGTTAAAAATAGCTATGGCTGGAGATGCTCTTAGAATTTCTTAGGTGTACCCAGTTATACACGTAGGGATGTATTTATATACACATTTTAATGGGACCAGATAGTTAGTTAGAATTGATTAGGTGTACCTAGTTAGTTATACATGGCAACGCAGCATGTGATCTTAATCCCTTTAAAATTGGCTGCGTGGCAGTCCTTGCTCTCCGCTTGCCATTAGCCTGAATGATTTTACTTGCTTGCCGTGTTTATTTTGTGTTTTTCAGACCTGCCAGTGATACTAGGGTTCTAAAGGACCTTCTTAAAGCTAAAATAATTTTAAAACCTTTGCAGCAAAAGAAATAAAATTCTATTCATATGAATAAGTGTATTTCATTTTAGAAAAAACAATTATTTCAAAACAAGTTAAAGAGCCATTTTAAATTAAAATTATGCCTCTATATCGATATTGTATTTTACTCTATTTTAGAGTTAAAAATAGCTATGGCTGGAGATGCTCTTAGAATTTCTTAGGTGTAGCCAGTTATACACGTAGGGATGTATTTATATACACATTTTAATGGGACCAGATAGTTAGTTAGAATTTTTTAGGTGTACCTAGTTAGTTATACATGGCAACGCCTGTGATCTTAATCCCTTTAAAATTGGCTGCGGTGGCAGTCCTTGCTCTCCGCTTACCATTAGCCTAATGATTTTACTTGCTTGCCGTGTTTCTTTTGTGTTTTTCAGACCTGCCAGTGATACTAGGGTTCTAAAGGACCTTCTTAAAGCTAAAATAATTTTAAAACCTTTGCAGCAAAAGAAATAAAATTCTATTCATATGAATAAGTGTATTTCATTTTAGAAAAAACAATTATTTCAAAAACAAGTTAAAGAGCCATTTTAAATTAAAAATTATGCCTCTATTATCGATATTGTATTTTACTCTATTTTAGAGTTAAAATAGCTATGGCTGGAGATGCTCTTAGAATTTCTTAGGTGTACCCAGTTATACACGTAGGGATGTATTTATATACACATTTTAATGGGACCAGATAGTTAGTTAGAATTGATTAGGTGTACCTAGTTAGTTATACATGGCAACGCAACATGTGATCTTAATCCCTTTAAAATTGGCCAAGCGGTGGCAGTCCTTGCTCTCCGCTTACCATTAGCCTGAATGATTTTACTTGCTTGCGGTGTTTATTTTGTGTGTTTTCAGACCTGCCAGTGATACTAGGGTTCTAAAGGACCTTCTTAAAGCTAAAATAATTTTAAAACCTTTGCAGCAAAAGAAATAAAAATTCTATTCATATGAATAAGTGTATTTCATTTTAGAAAAAAACAATTATTTCAAAAAAACAAGTTAAAGAGCCATTTTAAATTAAAAATTATGCCTCTAATATCGATATTGTATTTTACTCTATTTTAGAGTTAAAATAGCTATGGCTGGAGATGCTCTTAGAATTTCTTAGGTGTACCCAGTTATACACGTAGGGATGTATTTATATACACATTTTAATGGGACCAGATAGTTAGTTAGAATTGATTAGGTGTACCTAGTTAGTTATACATGGCAACGCAACAGCCTGTGATCTTAATCCCTTTAAAATTGGCTGCGGTGGCAGTCCTTGCTCTCCGCTACCATTAGCCTCTAATGATTTTACTTGCTTGCCGTGTTTCTTTTGTGTTTTTCAGACCTGCCAGTGATACTAGGGTTCTAAAGGACCTTCTTAAAGCTAAAATAATTTTAAAACCTTTGCAGCAAAAGAAATAAAATTCTATTCATATGAATAAGTGTATTTCATTTTAAAAAACAATTATTTCAAAACAAGTTAAAGAGCCATTTTAAATTAAAAATTATGCCTCTATTATCGATATTGTATTTTACTCTATTTTAGAGTTAAAATAGCTATGGCTGGAGATGCTCTTAGAATTTCTTAGGTGTACCCAGTTATACACGTAGGGATGTATTTATATACACATTTTAATGGGACCAGATAGTTAGTTAGAATTTTAGGTGTACCTAGTTAGTTATACATGGCAACGCAACAGCGTGATCTTAATCCCTTTAAAATTGGCCAAGCGGTGGCAGTCCTTGCTCTCCGCTACCATTAGCCTCTAATGATTTTACTTGCTTGCGGTGTTTATTTTGTGTTTTTCAGACCTGCCAGTGATACTAGGGTTCTAAAGGACCTTCTTAAAGCTAAAATAATTTTAAAACCTTTGCAGCAAAAGAAATAAAAATTCTATTCATATGAATAAGTGTATTTCATTTTAGAAAAACAATTATTTCAAAAACAAGTTAAAGAGCCATTTTAAATTAAAAATTATGCCTCTAATATCGATATTGTATTTTACTCTATTTTAGAGTTAAAAATAGCTATGGCTGGAGATGCTCTTAGAATTTCTTAGGTGTGCCCAGTTATACACGTAGGGATGTATTTATATACACATTTTAATGGGACCAAATAGTTAGTTAGAATTGATTAGGTGTACCTAGTTAGTTATACATGGCAACGCAACATCATGTGATCTTAATCCCTTTAAAATTGGCTGCGGTGGCAGTCCTTGCTCCGCTTAGCCATTAATGATTTTTTTGCTTGCGGTGTTTATTTTTGTGTTTTTCAGACCTGCCAGTGATACTAGGGTTCTAAAGGACCTTCTTAAAGCTAAAATAATTTTAAAACCTTTGCAGCAAAAGAAATAAAATTCTATTCATATGAATAAGTGTATTTCATTTTAGAAAAAAACAATTATTTCAAAACAAGTTAAAGAGCCATTTTAAATTAAAAATTATGCCTCTAATATCGATATTGTATTTTACTCTATTTTAGAGTTAAAAATAGCTATGGCTGGAGATGCTCTTAGAATTTCTTAGGTGTACCAGTTATACACGTAGGGATGTATTTATATACACATTTTAATGGGACCAGATAGTTAGTTAGAATTGATTAGGTGTACCTAGTTAGTTATACATGGCAACAACAGCCTGTGATCTTAATCCCTTTAAAATTGGCTGCGGTGGCAGTCCTTGCTCTCGCTACCATTAGCTCTGAATGATTTTACTTGCTTGCCGTGTTTCTTTTGTGTTTTTCAGACCTGCCAGTGATACTAGGGTTCTAAAGGACCTTCTTAAAGCTAAAATAATTTTAAAACCTTTGCAGCAAAAGAAATAAAATTCTATTCATATGAATAAGTGTATTTCATTTTAAAAAACAATTATTTCAAAACAAGTTAAAGAGCCATTTTAAATTAAAAATTATGCCTCTATTATCGATATTGTATTTTACTCTATTTTAGAGTTAAAATAGCTATGGCTGGAGATGCTCTTAGAATTTCTTAGGTGTACCCAGTTATACACGTAGGGATGTATTTATATACACATTTTAATGGGACCAGATAGTTACTTAGAATTTTTTAGGTGTACCTAGTTAGTTATACATGGCAACGCAACAGCGTGATCTTAATCCCTTTAAAATTGGCTGCGGTGGCAGTCCTTGCTCTCCGCTACCATTAGCCTAATGATTTTACTTGCGGTGTTTATTTTTGTGTTTTTCAGACCTGCCAGTGATACTAGGGTTCTAAAGGACCTTCTTAAAGCTAAAATAATTTTAAAACCTTTGCAGCAAAAGAAATAAAATTCTATTCATATGAATAAGTGTATTTCATTTTAGAAAAAACAATTATTTCAAAAACAAGTTAAAGAGCCATTTTAAATTAAAAATTATGCCTCTAATATCGATATTGTATTTTACTCTATTTTAGAGTTAAAATAGCTATGGCTGGAGATGCTCTTAGAATTTCTTAGGTGTGCCAGTTATACACGTAGGGATGTATTTATATACACATTTTAATGGGACCAGATAGTTAGTTAGAATTGATTAGGTGTACCTAGTTAGTTATACATGGCAACGCACCCTGTGATCTTAATCCCTTTAAAATTGGCCAAGCGGTGGCAGTCCTTGCTCTCCGCTACCATTAGCCTGAATGATTTTACTTGCTTGCGGTGTTTTTTTGTGTTTTTCAGACCTGCCAGTGATACTAGGGTTCTAAAGGACCTTCTTAAAGCTAAAATAATTTTAAAAACCTTTGCAGCAAAAGAAATAAAAATTCTATTCATATGAATAAGTGTATTTCATTTTAAAAAAAACAATTATTTCAAAAAACAAGTTAATGAGCCATTTTTAAATTAAAAATTATGCCTCTATTATCGATATTGTATTTTACTCTATTTTAGAGTTAAAATAGCTATGGCTGGAGATGCTCTTAGAATTTCTTAGGTGTACCCAGTTATACACGTAGGGATGTATTTATATACACATTTTAATGGGACTAGATAGTTACTTAGAATTTTTTAGGTGTACCTAGTTAGTTATACATGGCAACGCAACAGCCTGTGATCTTAATCCCTTTAAAATTGGCTGCGGTGGCAGTCCTTGCTCTCCGCACCATTAGCCTCGAATGATTTTACTTGCTTGGTGTTTATTTTGTGTTTTCAGACCTGCAGTGATACTAGGGTTCTAAAGGACCTTCTTAAAGCTAAAATAATTTTAAAAACCTTTGCAGCAAAAGAAATAAAAATTATTCATATGAATAAGTGTATTTCATTTTAGAAAAAAAACAATTATTTCAAAAAAACAAGTTAAAGAGCCATTTTTAAATTAAAAATTATGCCTCTATTATCGATATTGTATTTTACTCTATTTTAGAGTTAAAATAGCTATGGCTGGAGATGCTCTTAGAATTTCTTAGGTGTACCCAGCTATACACGTAGGGATGTATTTATATACACATTTTAATGGGACCAAATAGTTAGTTAGAATTGATTAGGTGTACCTAGTTAGTTATACATGGCAACGCAACATCATGTGATCTTAATCCCTTTAAAATTGGCTGCGGTGGCAGTCCTTGCTCTCCATTAGCCATTAGCCTTGCTTGCGGTGTTTATTTTGTGTTTTTCAGACCTGCCAGTGATACTAGGGTTCTAAAGGACCTTCTTAAAGCTAAAATAATTTTAAAACCTTTGCAGCAAAAGAAATAAAATTCTATTCATATGAATAAGTGTATTTCATTTTAGAAAAAAACAATTATTTCAAAACAAGTTAAAGAGCCATTTTAAATTAAAAATTATGCCTCTAATATCGATATTGTATTTTACTCTATTTTAGAGTTAAAATAGCTATGGCTGGAGATGCTCTTAGAATTTCTTAGGTGTACCAGTTATACACGTAGGGATGTATTTATATACACATTTTAATGGGACCAGATAGTTAGTTAGAATTGATTAGGTGTACCTAGTTAGTTATACATGGCAACGCAACAGCCTGTGATCTTAATCCCTTTAAAATTGGCTGCGGTGGCAGTCCTTGCTCTCCGCTACCATTAGCCTCTAATGATTTTACTTGCTTGCCGTGTTTCTTTTGTGTTTTTCAGACCTGCCAGTGATACTAGGGTTCTAAAGGACCTTCTTAAAGCTAAAATAATTTTAAAACCTTTGCAGCAAAAGAAATAAAATTCTATTCATATGAATAAGTGTATTTCATTTTAAAAAACAATTATTTCAAAAACAAGTTAAAGAGCCATTTTAAATTAAAAATTATGCCTCTATTATCGATATTGTATTTTACTCTATTTTAGAGTTAAAAATAGCTATGGCTGGAGATGCTCTTAGAATTTCTTAGGTGTACCCAGTTATACACGTAGGGATGTATTTATATACACATTTTAATGGGACCAGATAGTTACTTAGAATTTTTAGGTGTACCTAGTTAGTTATACATGGCAACGCAACAGCCTGTGATCTTAATCCCTTTAAAATTGGCTGCGGTGGCAGTCCTTGCTCTCCGCTACCATTAGCCTGAATGATTTTACTTGCTTGCCGGTGTTTATTTTTGTGTTTTTCAGACCTGCCAGTGATACTAGGGTTCTAAAGGACCTTCTTAAAGCTAAAATAATTTTAAAAACCTTTGCAGCAAAAGAAATAAAATTCTATTCATATGAATAAGTGTATTTCATTTTAGAAAAAACAATTATTTCAAAAACAAGTTAAAGAGCCATTTTAAATTAAAAATTATGCCTCTATATCGATATTGTATTTTACTCTATTTTAGAGTTAAAATAGCTATGGCTGGAGATGCTCTTAGAATTTCTTAGGTGTACCCAGTTATACACGTAGGGATGTATTTATATACACATTTTAATGGGACCAGATAGTTAGTTAGAATTGATTAGGTGTACCTAGTTAGTTATACATGGCAACGCAACACTGTGATCTTAATCCCTTTAAAATTGGCCAGCGGTGGCAGTCCTTGCTCTCCGCTACCATTAGCCTCAATGATTTTACTTGCTTGCGGTGTTTATTTTTGTGTTTTTCAGACCTGCCAGTGATACTAGGGTTCTAAAGGACCTTCTTAAAGCTAAAATAATTTTAAAACCTTTGCAGCAAAAGAAATAAAATTCTATTCATATGAATAAGTGTATTTCATTTTAGAAAAAAACAATTATTTCAAAAACAAGTTAAAGAGCCATTTTAAATTAAAAATTATGCCTCTAATATCGATATTGTATTTTACTCTATTTTAGAGTTAAAATAGCTATGGCTGGAGATGCTCTTAGAATTTCTTAGGTGTACCCAGTTATACACGTAGGGATGTATTTATATACACATTTTAATGGGACCAGATAGTTAGTTAGAATTGATTAGGTGTACCTAGTTAGTTATACATGGCAACGCAACAGGATCTTAATCCCTTTAAAATTGGCTGTGGCAGTCCTTGCTCTCGCTACCATTAGCCTCGCGAATGATTTTACTTGCTTGCGGTGTTTATTTTGTGTTTTTCAGACCTGCCAGTGATACTAGGGTTCTAAAGGACCTTCTTAAAGCTAAAATAATTTTAAAAACCTTTGCAGCAAAAGAAATAAAAATTCTATTCATATGAATAAGTGTATTTCATTTTAAAAAAACAATTATTTCAAAAAAAGTTAAAGAGCCATTTTAAATTAAAATTATGCCTCTATTATCGATATTGTATTTTACTCTATTTTAGAGTTAAAATAGCTATGGCTGGAGATGCTCTTAGAATTTCTTAGGTGTACCCAGTTATACACGTAGGGATGTATTTATATACACATTTTAATGGGACCAGATAGTTAGTTAGAATTGATTAGGTGTACCTAGTTAGTTATACATGGCAACGCAACAGCCTGTGATCTTAATCCCTTTAAAATTGGCTGGCAGTCCTTGCTCTCCGCTTACCATTAGCCTCGAATGATTTTACTTGCTTGCGGTGTTTATTTTGTGTTTTCAGACCTGCCAGTGATACTAGGGTTCTAAAGGACCTTCTTAAAGCTAAAATAATTTTAAAACCTTTGCAGCAAAAGAAATAAAATTCTATTCATATGAATAAGTGTATTTCATTTTAAAAAAACAATTATTTCAAAACAAGTTAAAGAGCCATTTTAAATTAAAAATTATGCCTCTATATCAGATATTGTATTTTACTCTATTTTAGAGTTAAAATAGCTATGGCTGGAGATGCTCTTAGAATTTCTTAGGTGTACCCAGTTATACACGTAGGGATGTATTTATATACACATTTTAATGGGACCAGATAGTTAGTTAGAATTTTTAGGTGTACCTAGTTAGTTATACATGGCAACGCAACAGCCTGTGATCTTAATCCCTTTAAAATTGGGCGGTGGCAGTCCTTGCTCTCCACCATTAGCTCTAATGATTTTACTTGCTTGCGGTGTTTATTTTGTGTTTTTCAGACCTGCCAGTGATACTAGGGTTCTAAAGGACCTTCTTAAAGCTAAAATAATTTTAAAAACCTTTGCAGCAAAAGAAATAAAAATTCTATTCATATGAATAAGTGTATTTCATTTTAGAAAAAAAACAATTATTTCAAAAAAACAAGTTAAAGAGCCATTTTTAAATTAAAAATTATGCCTCTAATATCAGATATTGTATTTTACTCTATTTTAGAGTTAAAAATAGCTATGGCTGGAGATGCTCTTAGAATTTCTTAGGTGTACCCAGTTATACACGTAGGGATGTATTTATATACACATTTTAATGGGACCAAATAGTTAGTTAGAATTGATTAGGTGTACCTAGTTAGTTATACATGGCAACGCAACATCATGTGATCTTAATCCCTTTAAAATTGGCCAAGCGGTGGCAGTCCTTGCTCTCCGCTTAGCCATTAATGATTGCTTGCCGGTGTTTATTTTGTGTTTTTCAGACCTGCCAGTGATACTAGGGTTCTAAAGGACCTTCTTAAAGCTAAAATAATTTTAAAAACCTTTGCAGCAAAAGAAATAAAAATTCTATTCATATGAATAAGTGTATTTCATTTTAGAAAAAAACAATTATTTCAAAAAAACAAGTTAAAGAGCCATTTTTAAATTAAAAATTATGCCTCTATTATCAGATACTGTATTTTACTCTATTTTAGAGTTAAAAATAGCTATGGCTGGAGATGCTCTTAGAATTTCTTAGGTGTACCAGTTATACACGTAGGGATGTATTTATATACACATTTTAATGGGACCAGATAGTTAGTTAGAATTGATTAGGTGTACCTAGTTAGTTATACATGGCAACGCAACAGCCTGTGATCTTAATCCCTTTAAAATTGGCCAAGCGGTGGCAGTCCTTGCTCTCCGCTTGCCATTAGCCTGCGAATGATTTTACTTGCTTGCCGGTGTTTCTTTTTGTGTTTTTCAGACCTGCCAGTGATACTAGGGTTCTAAAGGACCTTCTTAAAGCTAAAATAATTTTAAAAACCTTTGCAGCAAAAGAAATAAAAATTCTATTCATATGAATAAGTGTATTTCATTTAAAAAAAACAATTATTTCAAAAAAACAAGTTAAAGAGCCATTTTAAATTAAAAATTATGCCTCTAATATCAGATACTGTATTTTACTCTATTTTAGAGTTAAAAATAGCTATGGCTGGAGATGCTCTTAGAATTTCTTAGGTGTACCAGTTATACACGTAGGGATGTATTTATATACACATTTTAATTGAACCAGATAGTTACTTAGAATTTTTAGGTGTACCTAGTTAGTTATACATGGCAACGCAACAGCCTGTGATCTTAATCCCTTTAAAATTGGCTGGTGGCAGTCCTTGCTCTCGCTACCATTAGCCTGAATGATTTTACTTGCTTGCGGTGTTTATTTTGTGTTTTTCAGACCTGCCAGTGATACTAGGGTTCTAAAGGACCTTCTTAAAGCTAAAATAATTTTAAAACCTTTGCATCGAAAGAAATAAAAATTCTATTCATATGAATAAGTGTATTTCATTTTAGAAAAAAACAATTATTTCAAAAAAACAAGTTAAAGAGCCATTTTTAAATTAAAAATTATGCCTCTATTATCAGATATTGTATTTTACTCTATTTTAGAGTTAAAATAGCTATGGCTGGAGATGCTCTTAGAATTTCTTAGGTGTACCCAGTTATACACGTAGGGATGTATTTATATACACATTTTAATGGGACCAGATAGTTAGTTAGAATTGATTAGGTGTACCTAGTTAGTTATACATGGCAACGCAACAGCCTGTGATCTTAATCCCTTTAAAATTGGCCAAGCGGTGGCAGTCCTTGCTCTCGCTTACCATTAGCCTCGAATGATTTTACTTCTTGCCGGTGTTTATTTTGTGTTTTTCAGACCTGCCAGTGATACTAGGGTTCTAAAGGACCTTCTTAAAGCTAAAATAATTTTAAAACCTTTGCAGCAAAAGAAATAAAAATTCTATTCATATGAATAAGTGTATTTCATTTTAAAAAAAACAATTATTTCAAAAAACAAGTTAAAGAGCCATTTTAAATTAAAAATTATGCCTCTAATATCAGATACTGTATTTTACTCTATTTTAGAGTTAAAATAGCTATGGCTGGAGATGCTCTTAGAATTTCTTAGGTGTACCCATTATACATAGGGATGTATTTATATACACATTTTAATGGGACCAGATAGTTAGTTAGAATTGATTAGGTGTACCTAGTTAGTTATACATGGCACACTGTGATCTTAATCCCTTTAAAATTGGGCGGTGGCAGTCCTTGCTCTCCGCTTGCCATTAGCTCGAATGATTTTACTTGCTTGCGGTGTTTCTTTTTGTGTTTTTCAGACCTGCCAGTGATACTAGGGTTCTAAAGGACCTTCTTAAAGCTAAAATAATTTTAAAACCTTTGCAGCAAAAGAAATAAAAATTCTATTCATATGAATAAGTGTATTTCATTTTAAAAAAAACAATTATTTCAAAAAACAAGTTAAAGAGCCATTTTAAATTAAAAATTATGCCTCTATTATCGATATTGTATTTTACTCTATTTTAGAGTTAAAATAGCTATGGCTGGAGATGCTCTTAGAATTTCTTAGGTGTACCCAGTTATACGTAGGGATGTATTTATATACACATTTTAATGGGACAGATAGTTACTTAGAATTTTTAGGTGTACCTAGTTAGTTATACATGGCAACAACAGCGTGATCTTAATCCCTTTAAAATTGGCGGTGGCAGTCCTTGCTCTCCGCTTACCATTAGCCTGAATGATTTTACTTGCTTGCGGTGTTTATTTTGTGTTTTCAGACCTGCCAGTGATACTAGGGTTCTAAAGGACCTTCTTAAAGCTAAAATAATTTTAAAAACCTTTGCAGCAAAATAAATAAAAATTCTATTCATATGAATAAGTGTATTTCATTTTAAAAAAACAATTATTTCAAAAAACAAGTTAATGAGCCATTTTAAATTAAAATTATGCCTCTATTATCAGATATTGTATTTTACTCTATTTTAGAGTTAAAATAGCTATGGCTGGAGATGCTCTTAGAATTTCTTAGGTGTACCCAGTTATACACGTAGGGATTTATTTATATACACATTTTAATGGGACTAGATAGTTACTTAGAATTTTTTAGGTGTACCTAGTTAGTTATACATGGCAGCGCAACATGTGATCTTAATCCCTTTAAAATTGGCCAAGCGGTGGCAGTCCTTGCTCTCGCTTGCCATTAGCCTAATGATTGCTTGCGGTGTTTATTTTTTTGTGTTTTTCAGACCTGCCAGTGATACTAGGGTTCTAAAGGACCTTCTTAAAGCTAAAATAATTTTAAAACCTTTGCAGCAAAAGAAATAAAAATTCTATTCATATGAATAAGTGTATTTCATTTTAGAAAAAACAATTATTTCAAAAAACAAGTTAAAGAGCCATTTTAAATTAAAATTATGCCTCTAATATCAGATATTGTATTTTACTCTATTTTAGAGTTAAAATAGCTATGGCTGGAGATGCTCTTAGAATTTCTTAGGTGTACCAGTTATACACGTAGGGATGTATTTATATACACATTTTAATGGGACCAGATAGTTAGTTAGAATTGATTAGGTGTACCTAGTTAGTTATACATGGCAACGCAACAGCGTGATCTTAATCCCTTTAAAATTGGCTGCGGTGGCAGTCCTTGCTCTCCGCTTGCCATTAACCTCGCTAATGATTTTACTTGCTTGCGGTGTTTCTTTTGTGTTTTCAGACCTGCCAGTGATACTAGGGTTCTAAAGGACCTTCTTAAAGCTAAAATAATTTTAAAACCTTTGCAGCAAAAGAAATAAAATTCTATTCATATGAATAAGTGTATTTCATTTTAGAAAAACAATTATTTCAAAAAACAAGTTAAAGAGCCATTTTAAATTAAAAATTATGCCTCTATTATCGATATTGTATTTTACTCTATTTTAGAGTTAAAATAGCTATGGCTGGAGATGCTCTTAGAATTTCTTAGGTGTACCCAGTTATACACGTAGGGATGTATTTATATACACATTTTAATGGGACCAGATAGTTAGTTAGAATTGATTAGGTGTACCTAGTTAGTTATACATGGCAACGCAACACCCTGTGATCTTAATCCCTTTAAAATTGGCCAAGCGGTGGCAGTCCTTGCTCTCCGCTTGCCATTAGCTAATGATTTTACTTGCTTGCGGTGTTTATTTTGTGTTTTTCAGACCTGCCAGTGATACTAGGGTTCTAAAGGACCTTCTTAAAGCTAAAATAATTTTAAAACCTTTGCAGCAAAAGAAATAAAAATTCTATTCATATGAATAAGTGTATTTCATTTTAGAAAAAAACAATTATTTCAAAAACAAGTTAAAGAGCCATTTTAAATTAAAATTATGCCTCTATTATATCGATATTGTATTTTACTCTATTTTAGAGTTAAAATAGCTATGGCTGGAGATGCTCTTAGAATTTCTTAGGTGTACCCAGTTATACGTAGGGATGTATTTATATACACATTTTAATGGGACCAGATAGTTAGTTAGAATTGATTAGGTGTACCTAGTTAGTTATACATGGCAACGCAACAGCTGTGATCTTAATCCCTTTAAAATTGGCCAAGCGGTGGCAGTCCTTGCTCTCATTGCCATTAGCCTGCGATTGCTTGCGGTGTTTCTTTTTGTGTTTTCAGACCTGCCAGTGATACTAGGGTTCTAAAGGACCTTCTTAAAGCTAAAATAATTTTAAAAACTTTGCAGCAAAAGAAATAAAAATTCTATTCATATGAATAAGTGTATTTCATTTTAGAAAAAAACAATTATTTAAAAAAAAAAGTTAAAGAGCCATTTTAAATTAAAAATTATGCCTCTATTATCAGATACTGTATTTTACTCTATTTTAGAGTTAAAATAGCTATGGCTGGAGATGCTCTTAGAATTTAGGTGTACCCAGCTTATACACGTAGGGATGTATTTATATACACATTTTAATGGGACCAGATAGTTACTTAGAATTGATTAGGTGTACCTAGTTAGTTATACATGGCAACGCAACGCCTGTGATCTTAATCCCTTTAAAATTGGCTGCGGTGGCAGTCCTTGCTCGCTGCCATTAGCTAATGATTTTACTTGCTTGCGGTGTTTTTTTTTGTTTCTAGACCTGCTGATACTAGGGTTCTAAAGGACCTTCTAAAGCTAAAATAATTTTAAAACCTTTGCAGCAAAAGAAATAAAATTTCTATTCATATGAATAAGTGTATTTCATTTAAAAAACAATTATTTCAAAACAAGTTAAAGAGCCATTTTAAATTAAAAATTATGCCTCTATTATCGATAATTGTATTTTACTCTATTTTAGAGTTAAAATAGCTATGGCTGGAGATGCTCTTAGAATTTCTTAGGTGTATCCAGTTATACACGAGGGATGTATTTATATACACATTTTAATGGGACCAGATATAGTTAGAATTTTAGGTGTACCTAGTTAGTTATACATGGCAACGAATGCTCTGTGATCTTAATCCCTTTAAAATTGGCTGCGGTGGCAGTCTTGCCTCCGCTTACCATTAGCCTAATGATTTTACTGTTTATTTGGGTTTTATTTTTGTGTTTTTTTCTTTCAGGACCCTTAAAGCATTTTGCCTACTCTTAAAAATAAAAATTCTATTCATATGAATAAGTATTTCATTTTAGAAAAAACAATTATTTCAAAACAAGTTAAAGAGCCATTTTAAAATTAAATTATCCTATTATATCGATATTGTATTTTACTCTATTTTAGAGTTAAAATAGCTATAATGGAGATGCTCTTAGAATTTCTTAGTGTGCCCAGCTATACACGTAGGGATGTATTTATATACACATTTTAATGGGACCAGATAGTTAGTTAGAATTGATTAGGTGTACCTAGTTAGTTATACATGGCAACGCAACTACCCGGATCTTAATCCCTTTAAAATTGGCTGCTGTGGCAGTCCTTGCTCCTCACCATTAGCCTCAATGATTTTACTTGTTTGTCGGTGTTTATTTTTGTGTTTTTCAGACCTGCCCTGATACTAGGGTTCTAAAGGACCTTCTTAAAGCTAAAATAATTTTAAAACCTTGCAGAAAAAAGAAATAAAATTCTATTCATATGAATAAGTGTATTTCATTTTAAAAAAACAATTATTTCAAAACAAGTTAAAGAGCCATTTTAAATTAAAATTATGCCTCTATCGATAATACTGTATTTTACTCTATTTTAGAGTTAAAAATAGCTATATCGGAGATGCTCTTAATTTTTGGTGTACCTAACTATACACTAGGGATGTATTTATATACACATTTTAATGGGACCAGATAGTTACTTAGAATTTTTAGGTGTACCTAGTTAGTTATACATGGCAACTAACAGCCCTGTGATCTTAATCCCTTTAAAATTGGCCAGCGGTGGCAGTCCTTGCTCTCCGCTTGCCATTAGCTTGCGAATGATTTTACTTGCTTTGGGTTTGTTTATTTTGTGTTTTTCAGACCTCCAGTGATACTTGTGGTTCTAAAGGACCTCTTAAAGCTAAAATAATTTTAAAAACCCTTGCATCAAAAGAAATAAAAATTCTATTCATATGAATAAGTGTATTTCATTTTAGAAAAAAAACAATTATTTCAAAAAAACAAGTTAAAGAGCCATTTTTAAATTAAAAATTATGCCTCTAATATCAGATATTGTATTTTACTCTATTTTAGAGTTAAAAATAGCATGGCTGAGATGCTCTTAGAATTTTAGGTGCCCAAGCATACACTAGGATGTATTTATATACACATTTTAATGGGACCAGATAGTTATTAGAATTGATTGGTGTACCTAGTTAGTTATACATGGCAACGCAACATCATGGATCTTAATCCCTTTAAAATTGGCTGCCTGGCAGTCCTTGCTCCCATTACATTAGCCCTAATGATTTTACGGCTGCCTTTTTTTGTGTTTTTTCAGACCTCAAAGATACTAGGGTTCTAAAGGACCTTCTTAAAGCTAAAATAATTTTAAAACCTTTGCAGCAAAAGAAATAAAAATTCTATTCATATGAATAAGTGTATTTCATTTTAGAAAAAAACAATTATTTCAAAAAAGTTAAAGAGCCATTTTAAATTAAAAATTATGCCTCTATATATCGATATTGATTTTACTCTATTTTAGAGTTAAAAATAGCTATGGCTAGATGCTCTTAGAATTTCTAGGTGTATGCCAGTTTATACTTAGGGATATTTATATACACATTTTAATGGGAACCAGATAGACTTAGAATTGATGTACCTAGTTAGTTATACATGGCAACGCAATGTCAAGTGGATCTTAATCCCTTTAAATTGGCTGCTGGTGGCAGTCTTGCTTCGGCACTATTAGCTCTTAATGATTTTACTTGTGCCTGTTTTTTTTGTGTTTTTTCAGACCTCAGCTGATACTAGGTTCTAAAGGACCTTCTTAAAGCTAAAATAATTTTAAAACCTTTGCAAAGAAAAGAAATAAAATTCTATTCATATGAATAAGTGTATTTCATTTAAAAAACAATTATTTCAAAAACAAGTTAAAGAGCCATTTTTAAATTAAAAATTATGCTGCCTCTATCAGATATTGTATTTTACTCTATTTTTAGAGTTAAAATAGCTATGCTCTTGGGATGCTCTTAGAATTTCTTAGGTGTACCCAAATATACACGTAGGGATGTATTTATATACACATTTTAATGGGACTAGATAGTTAGTTAGAATTTTTAGGTGTACCTAGTTAGTTATACATAAACGAACACCGCGGATCTTAATCCCTTTAAAATTGCTGTGGCAGTCCTTGCCTCCGCTACCATTAGCCTAATGATTTTACTTGTTTGCCGGGTGTTTATTTTGTGTTTTTCAGACCTGCCATGATACTAGGGTTCTAAAGGACCTTCTTAAAGCTAAAATAATTTTAAAAACCTTTGCAGCAAAAGAAATAAAATTCTATTCATATGAATAAGTGTATTTCATTTTAAAACAATTATTTCAAAACAAGTTAAAGAGCCATTTTAAATTAAAAATTATGCCTCTAATATCGATATTGTATTTTACTCTTTTTTAGAGTTAAAAATAGCTATGGTGGAGATGCTCTTAGAATTTTAGGGTGTCCAGCTATACACTAGGGATGTATTTATATACACATTTTAATGGGACCAGATAGTTAGTTAGAATTGATTTAGGTGTACCTAGTTAGTTATACAAACTAAACAACCTGTGATCTTAATCCCTAAAATTGCTGCTGCTGGCAGTCCCTGCTCCTACCATTATTCCTCTAATGATTTTACTTCTTGTTTTGCCAGTGTTTATTTTTGTGTTTTTCAGACCACAGTGATACTAGGGTTCTAAAGGACCTTCTTAAAGCTAAAATAATTTTAAAACCTTTGCAGCAAAAGAAATAAAAATTCTATTCATATGAATAAGTGTATTTCATTTTAAAAACAATTATTTCAAAAACAAGTTAAAGAGCCATTTTAAATTAAAAATTATGCCTCTATTATCGATATCAGATTTTACTCTATTTTTAGAGTTAAAATAGCTATGGCTGGAGATGCTCTTAGAATTTTAGGGTAAATTATACACGTATGTAGGATGTATTTATATACACATTTTAATGGGACTAGATAGTTACTTAGAATTTTTTAGGTGTACCTAGTTAGTTATACATGGCAATGCACAGCCTGTGGATCTTAATCCCTTTATTGGCCAAGCTGTGGCAGTCCTTGCCTCCCGCTACCATTAGCCTAATGATTTTACTTGTTGCCGGGTGTTTATTTTGTGTTTTCAGACCGCAAAGTGATACTAGGGTTCTAAAGGACCTTCTTAAAGCTAAAATAATTTTAAAACCTTTGCAGCAAAAGAAATAAAATTCTATTCATATGAATAAGTGTATTTCATTTTAGAAAAAACAATTATTTCAAAACAAGTTAAAGAGCCATTTTAAATTAAAATTATGCCTCTAATATCAACATTGTTTTTACTCTATTTGAAAGTTAAAAATAGCTATGGCTGAGATGCTCTTAGAATTTCTTAGTGTACCCAAATATACACCAGGGATGTATTTATATACACATTTTAATGGGACCAGATAGTTACTTAGAATTTTTTAGTGTACCTAGTTAGTTATACATGGCAACGCAACATCATGGATCTTAATCCCTTTAAAATTAGCCAAGCTGTGGCAGTCCTTGCTCCTCCGCTACCATTAGCCCGAATGATTTTACTTGTCGTGTGTTTATTTTTGTGTTTTTCAGACCTGCCAGTGATACTAGGGTTCTAAAGGACCTTCTTAAAGCTAAAATAATTTTAAAACCTTTGCAGCAAAAGAAATAAAATTCTATTCATATGAATAAGTGTATTTCATTTTAGAAAACAATTATTTCAAAAAAGTTAAAGAGCCATTTTAAATTAAAAATTATGCCTCTAATATCGATATTGTATTTTACTCTATTTTAGAGTTAAAATAAATGGCTGGAGATGCTCTTAGAATTTTTAGTGTAGCCCGCTATACATGTGGGATGTATTTATATACACATTTTAATGGGACCAGATAGTTACTAGAATTGATTAGGTGTACCTAGTTAGTTATACATGGCAACGCAAATGTTCGCGGATCTTAATCCCTTTAAAATTGGCTGCAGTCCTTGCTCTCCGCTGACCATTAGCCTGCAATGAATGATTTTAATTTGCTTGCCTGTTTTTTTGTGTTTTTCAGACCCAGCTGATACTAGGGTTCTAAAGGACCTTCTTAAAGCTAAAATAATTTTAAAACCTTTTGTTAAAAAGAAATAAAATTCTATTCATATGAATATGTATTTCATTTAAAAAAACAATTATTTCAAAAAACAAGTTAAAGAGCCATTTTAAATTAAAATTATGCCTCTATTATCGATAATCAGATTTTACTCTATTTTAGAGTTAAAATAGCTATGGCTGGAGATGCTCTTAGAATTTCTTAGGTGTACCCAGCTATACACGTAGGGATGTATTTATATACACATTTTAATGGGACTAGATAGTTACTTAGAATTTTTAGGTACCTAGTTAGTTATACATGGCAACGCAACAAATGGTATCTTAATCCCTTTAAAATTAGCTGCTGTGGCAGTCCTTGCTCTCTCGCATTATTAATAGCTTAATGATTTTACTTCTTGTTTCCGGTGTTTATTTTTGTGTTTTTCAGACCCCACTGATACTAGGGTTCTAAAGGACCTTCTTAAAGCTAAAATAATTTTAAAACCTTTTGCAGAAAGAAATAAAAATTCTATTCATATGAATAAGTGTATTTCATTTTAGAAAAACAATTATTTCAAAACAAGTTAAAGAGCCATTTTAAATTAAAATTATGCCTCTAATATCGATATTGTATTTTACTCTATTTTAGAGTTAAAAAATAGCTATGGCTGGAGATGCTCTTAGAATTTCTTAGGTGTCCCCGCTTATACACTGTAGGATTTATTTATATACACATTTTAATGGGACACTGTTACTTAGAATTGATTAGGTGTACCTAGTTAGTTATACATGGCAACGCTAATAAATTCCGGATCTTAATCCCTTTAAAATTGGCTGCTAGTCCTTTGCTCTCCGCTTTACCATTGCCTAATGATTTTACCTTTCACGGTTTCTTTTGTGTTTTTTAGACCTCGCTTAAAGGGTTCTAAAGGACCTTCTTAAAGCTAAAATAATTTTAAAAACCTTTAAAAGCAAAAGAAATAAAAATTTATTCATATGAATAAGTGTATTTCATTTTAGAAAAACAATTATTTCAAAACAAGTTAAAGAGCCATTTTAAATTTAAAATTATGCCTCTATTATCGTGATACTGTATTTACTCTATTTTAGTTAAAAATAGCTATGGTGAGATGCTCTTAGAAATTTTAGGTGTGTGTTTACACTATACAGCAATACGTAACTGAACGAAGCATCA
>JAEACV010000022.1:0-21823 GCA_016432835.1 Brassica nigra
TTAAAGTTGCATAATTTTATATATAATGAAATAGAGTTTAGAATACATTCAAATGTAGAATGTGTTTTAAATTTTAAACAAAAATAAAGAGTATAAATTTCACAGTATATAGAGACAATTTAAAAACTCAATATTTTGAAGGTTAAACCTTACTGGTTTTGGAAAAAATCAAAAATATGAAAATCTGGTTTAATGTATAGTTTCATCGAAAGACTGACTTAAGATGATTCAAAGAGGTTTGAACCTTGTTACCTTACCTTAGAAAACATGATTTATAACGGTAATTCTACTGATTTAGGAAAGATATTAAAATACTAAACTAAATGTTAAAAGTTATAATAATTCCTATATATTCATAGTAGAGTTTAGAATATTTGCATTCAAATTAGAATGTGTTTCTAAATTTTTAAACAAAATAAAGGATATAAACTTCAGTAGATAGTGTACTACCAAAATCTTAATATTTTAGAAATCCCACTATTCTCAAGCAAATGCTAAAATCTTGGTTTTAATGCATATTTTCATTGAGCCTTTAACATAAGATGATGGTCAAAGAGGTGGGTGTTAGAACCTTTGTTGCCCCTATTTCTAGAAATGAAGATTTTATAACGGGTTCCATTCTTTTAGGAGCAAAGATATGGTGAATTGGCTCAAACTCAAATATTAAAAAAGTTATAATAATTCCATATATCATGAAAGTAGATGAAATTCTTAATTCAAATGTAGAATGTGTTTTAAAAATTTAAATAAAAGTAAAGAGTAAAACTCAGTATATAGGAGTTACTTTACGTTAAAACCTCAATATTTTAGAAGCAACCTACCGATATTGAAAAAATTAAAAAATATGAAAACTGGTTTCAGTAGTTCACTACATCTGACATATAAGATGATGGTCAAAAGAGGTTTGGAACCCTCTAAGGTCCATGACATTTAGAAATGAAGATTTTATAACTGTAACTTAATAATCTTTAGGCGATGAAATTATACTAAACTAATGTTAAGTTTATAATAATTCCATATATGAAGCTGAATATTTCGCATTCCAAATGTAATGTGTTTCTAAAATTTTAAAACAAAAATAAGAGAAAATTTCAAGATATAGAGCATTTACCAAAACTCAATATTTAGAAGCGGGTTAACCCATTCGATTTTAAAAAACAAAAAATATGAAAATCTGGTTTCAATGTATAGCTTTCAACGCGAAAACACTAAGATGATGGTCAAAGAGTTTTGGAACCTTTGTTGCCAATATTTCCCTAGAAAATGATGATCTTATGTAATTCTAATTTAGGCAGTATATGAAATTATGTAAACTAAATGTTAAAAAGTTATAATAATCCCTTTATATAATGAAAGAGAGTTTTATAACACGCTAATCTGTAAAATGTTTTAAAATTTTAAAACAAAAATAAAGAGTATAAATTTCAGTATATAGAGCATTTCATCAAAACCAATATTTTAAGGGTTAAACCTACTTGGTTTTTGAAAAAATTCAAAAAATATGAAAATCTGGTTTTAATGTATAGTTTCATCGAAAGACTGACTATGATGGTCAAAAGAGGCTGAGAACCTTTTTGCCTTAGGCAGAAATATGATTTGATAATGGTAATTCTACTAATTTAGCAAAGATAGGAAATTATACTTAAACCAACATAAAAAGTTATAATAAATCTCACATATCATGAAAGAGGAGTTTAGAACATGTTAATTCAAATTTTAGAATGTGTTTTAAATTTTAAAACAAAAATAAAGGATATAAACTTCTGATATGAAAGCATTTCAACAGAAATTTCTGATAATATTTTAAAGGTTAATCCACCTGATTTTAAAAATTAAAAATATGAAAATCTGGTTTTAATGTATATTTCATTGAGCCTTAACATAAGATGATGGCAAAGAGGTTCAGAACCTTTGTCTCCATTTCAGAAATTAGATTTTATAACGGTCATTCCACTACTTATGGCAAAGATATTAAACGTAATAAAACTAAATAAAAAGTTATATTACCCTTTACATACTAAAGTTGTTTCGAACATGTTAATAGTAGATAATGTGTTTTTAAATTTTAAAATAAAATTAAAAGAGTAAAACTTCAGTATATAGAGCATTTCTACTAAAACCTCAATATTTTAAAGGTTAACGAATGGATTTCGTAAAAAATTCAAAAATATGAAAATCTGGTTTTAATGTATAGTTTCATCGAGCACTGACATATGATGATGGTCATAGGCTCGGAACCCTTGTTACCGTTTATTTCTGTAGAAAATGAAGATTTATAACCGTAATTTCTACAATTTGCAGTATATAAATTATACTAAACTAAATGTTAAAAATATATAATTCCATGGTTATAATGAAAGAATACGCCATTCAAATGTAGAATGTGTTTTAAAATTTTAAAAACAAAAGTGAAAGAGTAAAACCAGTATATAGAGCATTTTACCCAAACTCAATATTTTAGAAGGTTAACCAATGGAAAAAAATTCATAAAATATGCAGGTTAAATGGCGTCATCGAGCACTGACATAAGATGATGGTCAAAGAGGTTTGGAACCTGTTGTTCCATTTCTAGAAAATGAAGATTTATAACTGGTAATTCCACTACCTTTAGGCAAGATATGAAATTTTACTAAACTGTTAAAATTTATTAATTCCCTATATATAATGAAAGAAAGCTTAGAATACATTAATCCATGTAGATGTGTTTTAATTTTAAAACAAAAAAAGATATAAACTTCAAGATATGAGCATTTTACCGAAAACTCAATATTTTAGAAGGAGTTAACCCACGGATTTAGAAAAATTCAAAATATGAAAATCTGGTTTTAATGTTTTTCATCGAGCCTTTACTTAAGATGATGGTCAAAGAGGTTTGGAACCTTTGTTGCCCCCACGGTGAAATGAAGATTTTATACCGTAATTCCACTAATTTAGGCAGATATGAAATTATACTAAACTAAATATTAAAGTTATAATAATTCCTATATAATGAAAGAGAGTTTAGAATACCGTTAATTCAAATGTAGAATGGCCAAAATTTTAAAACAAAATGAAGAGGTAAAAACCTTTAGAGCATTTTACCGAAAACTCATATTTTAGAGTTAACCCACGGATTTTGAAAAAAATTCAAATATATGAAAATCTGGTTTTAATGTATGTTTCATCGGAGAATCGACATAAGATGGTCAAAGAGGTTTGGAACCTTTGTTGCCCATTTTCTGTAGAAAATGAAATATTTTATAAATGGTAATTCTACTAATTTAGGGCAAGATAAGGAAACATACTCAATGTTAAAAGTTATAATAATCTATATATAATGGAAATAGAGTTTGGAATACGCATTCAAATGTAGAATGCTTTTAAAATTCAACAATAAAGAGGAAATTCCTAGCAGATAGAGCATTTTACCGAACTCATTATTTTAGGCGGTTCCCACTGATTTTGAAAAATTCAAAATATGAAAAAAACTTAATGTATAGTTTCATCGATTAACTACTGATTAAGATGATGGTCAAAGAGGTTTGACCTGTTGTCTCCATTTCTCAGAAAATGAAGATTTTATAATGCAATTCTACTAATTATATGAAATTATACCAACTCAAGTTTTTAAGCATAATCTATATAATGAAAGAGAGTTTGAATACGTTAATTCCAAATGTAGAATGTGTTTTAAAATTTTAAAACAAAAGTAAAGAGAAAACTCAAGATAGGAGCATTTCACCTAAAACTCAATATTTTAGAAGTGGTTAACTCCACTGATTTTAAAAATTCAAAATATGAAAATCTGGTTTTAATGTATAGTTTCATCGAAAGCACTGACATATGATGATGGTCAAAGAGGTTTGGAAACCTTTTATGATTTCTCTAAAATGAAGATTTTATAACGGTAATTCTACTTAATTTAGGCAAAATTATATCAAACTAAATGTTAAAAAGTTATAATAATCTATATATACCATGAAAGAGAGTTTGAATATGTTAATTCAAATGTAGAATGTGTTTAAAATTTCAAAACAAAATAAAGAGGTAAAATTTCAGTATAGAGCATTTAATCGAAAACTCAATATTTTAGAAGGGGTTAAACCCCATGGAGAAAAAAATTCAAAAAATGAAAATCTGGTTTTAATGTATAGTTTCATTGAGCACTGATTAAGATGATGGTCAAAGAGGTTTTGAAACCTTTGTTGTTCCATTTTACTATTAATTTGAAAGGCGTAGCATATGTTCATAGCAAACCAAATGTTTAAAAGCTATAATAAATCCTATATATCATGAAAGAGAGTTTAGAATACTTAATTCCAAATGTAGAATGTTTTTAAATTTGAAAAAAAATTAAAGAGTAAACTTTCAGTATATAGAGCATTTTACTCAAAACTCAATATTTTAGAAGGGTTAACCCAATGGATTTTGAAAAAAATTCAAAATATGAAAATCTGGTTTTAATGTATAGTTTCATCGAACTGACATAAGATGATGGTCAAAGAGGTTTGGAACCTTTGTTGCCTCCATTTCTAGAAAATGAAGATTTTGAAAATGGTAATTCCACTAATTTAGGCTAAAGATATGAAATTTTATTAAAATGTCAAAAGTATAAATTCCAAATATTTCAAGCAGAAAGAAAGCTTAGAATACATCCATGTAGAATGTGTTTCTTTTTAAATTTTAAAACAAAAGTAAAGAGTATAAACTCAAAGATATAGAGCATTTTATTTAAAACTCAATATTTTAGAAGGGGAACCCACTGATTTTGAAAAAATTCAAAATATAAAAATCTGGAATATATTTCTATCAGCACGGACATAAGATGATGGTCAAAGAGGTTTGAACCTTTGTTGCCTCCATTTCTCTAGAAAATGAAGATTTATAATGGTAATTCCTACTAATTTAGGCAAGATATGAAATTCTACACAAACTAAATGTTAAAAGTTATAATGATTCCTATATTTATGAAAGAGAGTTAGAATACGTTAATCCAAGTGTAGAATGTGTTTTTAATTTTTAAACAAAAAGCAAGAGTATAAACTGATAGAGCATTTATCAAAACTTAATATTTTAGAAGGGGTTAACCCACTGATTTTGAAAAATTCAAAAATATGAAAATCTATTTAATGTATATTTTCATTGAGCCTGACATAAGATGATGGTCAAAGAGGTTTGAACCTTGTTGCCCCCATTTTAGAAATGAAGATTTTATAACGGTCATTCCACTAATTTAGAAGTATATGAAATTATACTAAACTAAATGTTAAAAGTTATAATAATTCCTATATATAATGAAAGAGAGTTTAGAATACGTTAATTCAAATGTAGAAACGTTTTAAAATTTTAAAAAAAAAAGAGGAAACTCAGTATATAGAGCATTTAATTAAAACTCAATATTTTAAAGGGGCTAACCCACGGATTTGAAAAAAATTCAAAAAATATGAAAATCTGGTTTTATAATGTATAGTTTCATCTGAGCACCGACATAAGATGATGGTCAAAGAGGTTTGGAACCTTGCTGCCATTTCTAGAAAATGAAGATTTTATAATCTAACCTATCTTTAATTGCAGTATATGAAATTATACTAAACAAATGTTAAAAGTTATAATTCTTATATATAATGAAAGAGAGTTTAATATATGCCAATTAAAGAATGTGTTTTAAAATTTTAAAACAAAAGTAGAGAAAACTTCAGTATATAGAGCATTTACCAAAACTAATATTTTAGAAGGGTTAACCCACGATTTTAAAAAATTCAAAATATGAAAATCTGGTTTTAATGTATAGCTTCATCGAGCACTGACATAAGATGATGTCAAAGAGGTTTGGAACCTTTGTTGCCTATTTCTCTAATGAAGATTTTATAACGGTAATTCTAATTAATTTAGGCAGTATATGAAATTATACTAAACTAAATGTTAAAAGTTATAATAATTCCTATATATAATGAAAGAGAGTTTTAAATACTAATTCAAATGTAGAATGTGTTTTAAAATTTAAACAAAAATAAAGAGTATAAATTCTATATATAGAATGATTTACCGAAACTCAATATTTTAGAAGGTTAACCCACGGTGCTTGAAAAAATTCAAAAAAATGAAAATCTGGTTTAATGTATAGTTTCATCGAGCACTGACATAAGATGATGGTCAAAGAGGTTTAGAACCTTGTTGCCCCCATTTCTAATGAGATTTAAGGTCAGAGTATATGAAATTATACAAAACTAAATGTTAAAAGTTATAATAATTCCTATATATCAATGAAGAGAGTTAAGAATATTAATTCAAATGTAGAATGTGTTTTAAATTTAAAAATAAAATTTAGATATAAACTTAAGTATATAGAGCATTTACCTTAAAACTCAATATTTTAAGCAAGTTAACCTAATTTTGGCAAAAATATGAAAATCTGGTTTTATGTATAGTTTTATCGAAATTGACATGATGATGGTCAAAGAGGTTTGAACCTTTGTTGCCCCAATTTTCTAGAAATGAAGATTTTATAATGGCAATTCCAATTAATTTAGTGATATGAAATTTATTACAATGTAAAAAAAAAGTTATAATGATTCCTATATTTGAAAGAGAGTTTGTAATGTTAATTCAAAGTAGAATGTGTTTTAAATTTAAAACAAAGTAAAGAGTATAAACTTAGATAGAGAGCATTTATCAAAACTCAATATTTTGTGGGTTAACCCAATGGATTTTGAAAAAAATTCAAAATATGAAAATCTGGTTTGTTCCACTGAGCAATGACATAAGATGATGGTCAAAGAGGTTTAGAACTTTGTTGCCCATTCTAGAATGAAGATTTTATAATGGAATTCTCAATTTAATTGTGATATGAAATTTTACTAAAACTAAATGTTAAAAAGTTATAATAATCTATATATTATGAAAGAGAGTTTAGAATACGTTAATCAAATGTAGAATGTGTTTTTAATTTTAAAATAAAAGTAAAGAGTATAAACTTCAGATATAGAGCATTTACTCTAAACTCAATATTTTGAAGGGTTAACCCACTTGATTTTGAAAAATTCAAAAATATGAAAATCTGGTTTTAATGTATATTTCATCGGAGCCTTGATAAGATGATGGTCAGAGGTTGGAACCTTTGTTTTGCCCTTTACTTAGAGAAATGAAGATTTTATAATTCCTTAATTAATTTATGAGTATGAAATTCATACTTTTAAATCCCAAATGTTAAATAATTCCTATATATATAATGAAAGAGAGTTTAGAATAATGTTAATTCAATGGAATGTTTCAAAACAAAAGTAAAGAGTAAACTTTAGTATATAGGAGCATTTAATTGAAAACTCAATATTTTAGAAGGGTTAACTCAATGATTTTGAAAAAATTCAAAAAATATGAAAATCTGGTTTAATGTATAGTTTCATTGAGCACCGATAAGATGATGGTCAAAGAGGTGAACCCTTTGTTTCAGGAAGAATGTGATATTTATAACGGTAATTCTACTAATGGAAAGTATACAAACATACTACAAATGTTAAAAAAGTTATAATAATTCCTATATATAATGAAAGAGAGTTTAGAATAATAATTCCAATGGAATGTTTTTACCTTAAAACAAAAGTAAAGAGGAAACTTGATATGTGAGCATTTAATTAAACTCATTAAAGGTATAACCCACTTAATTTTGAAAAAATTAAAATATGAAAATCTGGTTTTAATGTATAGTTTCATCGAGCACTGACATAAGATGATGGTCAAAGAGGTTTGGAACCTTTATTGCTCCATTTCTCTCTAGAAAATGAAGATTTTATAATGGTAATTCTACTTAATTTAAAGATATGAAATTAATATACTGTTTCAATTCAGAATACGCTAATCAAATGTAGAATGTTTTAAAATTTTAAAAGTAAAGAGTAAAACTTCAGTATAGAGCATTACCGAAACTCAATATTTTAGAAGGGTTAACCCACCGATTTTGAAAAAATTCAAAATATGAAAATCTGGTTTTAATGTATAGTTTCATCGAGCACTGGACATAAGATGATGGTCAAAGAGTTTGAACCTTTAAGCGTCATCCATTTCTAGAAAATGAAGATTTTATAACGGTAATTTACTAATTTGTATGTGATATGAAATTATACTGCTTCTAAATGTTAAAAGTTATAATAATTCCTATATATCATGAAAGAGAGCTCTAATAATGTTAATTCAAATGCTTTTAAATTTAAAACAAAAGTAAAGAGTAAACTTCAAGATATATTTAATTTAAAACTCAATATTTTGAGGGTTAACCCATTGATTTTGAAAAAATTCAAAAATATGAAAATCTGGTTTTAATGTATAGTTTATCGAGCACTGACATAAGATGATGGTCAAAGAGGTTTGGAACCTTTGTTTTCCTCTCTAAAAATGAAGATTTTATAACGTAATTCTACTAATTTAGGCAAGAGATATGAAATTATACTCTAAACTAAATGTTAAAAAGTTATAATAACCTTATATATCATGAAAGAGAGTTTAGAATATTAATTCAAATGTAGAATGTGTTTTTAAATTTTAAAACAAAAATAAAGAGTATAAACTTCAGTATATAGAGCATTTAAAACTCAATATTTTAGAAGGGTTAACCTACTTGGTTTTGAAAAAAAATTCAAAAATATGAAAATCTAATGTATAGTTTCATTAGCACTGACATAAGATGATGGTCAAAGAGGTTTAGAACCTTTGTTGCCCCATTTCTACTAATTTAGGCGTATATGAAATTATACAAAACTAAACTAAATGTTAAAAGTTATAATAATTCCTATATTTCATGAAAAGAGAGTTTAGAATACGTTAATTCAAATGTAGAATGTGTTTTAAATTTTAAAACAAAATTAAAGAGTAAAACTTAAGTATATAGAGCATTTAATTTAAAACTCAATATTTTGAAGGGTTAACCCACTTGATTTTGAAAAAAATTCAAAAATATGAAAATCTGGTTTTAATGTATAGTTTCATCGAAAACTGACATAGATGATGGTCAAAGAGGTTTGGAACCTTTGTTGCCCATTTTCTAGAAAATGAAGATTTTATAATGGTAATTCCACCACTTAGGCAAGATATGAAATTTACTAAACTAAATGTAAAAAAGTTATAATGATTCCTATATTTCATGAAAGAGAGTTTAATAAGCATCTGGTAGAAATGCATTTTAAACAAACAAAGAGTATAAACTTCAGTATATAGAGCATTTACCAAAAACTCAATATTTTAGAAGGGTTAACCTACCTGATTTTGAAAAATTCAAAATATGAAAATCTAGTTTTAATGTATAGTTTCATCGAGCACTGACATAAGATGATGGTCAAAGAGGTTTGAACTTTGTTGCCTCCATTTCTCTAGAAATGAAGATTTTATAATGGTAATTCCACTAATTTAGGCAGATATGAAATTATACTAAACTAAATGTTAAAAAGTTATAATAATTCTATATATCATGAAAGAGAGTTTAGAATATCGTTAATTCAAATGTAGAATGTTTTAAATTTTAAAACAAAAGTAAAGAGTATAAACTTATATGAGCATTTTACCTAAAACTTATTATTTTAGGGTTGGTTAACCACGGATTTTGAAAAAATTCAAAATATGAAAATCTGGTTTTAATGTATATTTTCATCGAGCACTGACATAAGATGATGGTCAAAGAGGTTTGAACCTTTGTTGCCCCCATTTCTAGAAAATGAAGATTTTATAAACGTCATTCCAATTAATTTAGAAAGATGATGTACTACATACTAAACTGTTAAAAAGTTATAATAATTCCTATATATCATGAAAGAGAGCTTAGAATATTAATCCAAATGTAGAATGTGTTTTAAAAATTTTAAAATAAAGTAAAGAGTATAAAACTTCAGATATATGATTTACACCAAAACTCATATATTTTGAAGAGAAGTTAACCCACGGATTTTGAAAAAAATTCAAATATAAATCTGGTTTTAATGTATAGTTTCATCGAGCACTGACATAAGATGATGGTCAAAGAGGTTTGAACCTTGTTGTCGCTATATTTCTCTGTGAAAATGAAGATTTTATAACGGTAATTCTACTAATTTAAAATATGAAATTTTACTAAACCAATGTTAAAGTTATAATAATTCCTATATATAATGAAAAGAGAGTTTAGAATACTGTTAATTCAAATGTAGAACTTTTTAAATTTAAAACAAAGTAAAATTTGTATATATAGAGCATTTCTACCAAAAACTCAATATTTTGAAGGGGTTAACCCATGATTTTGAAAAATAAAAAAATATGAAAATCTTTTAATGTATAGTTTCATCGAGCACTGACATAAGATGATGGTCAAAGAGGTTTGGAACCTTTGTTGCCTATTTCTAGAAAATGAAGATTTTATAACGGTAATTCTAATTTAATAAGATATGAAATTATACTAAACTAAATGTAAAAAGATAATAATTCCTATATATAATGAAAGAGAGTTTAGAATATGCTATTCAATGTAGAATGTGTTTTAAAATTTAAAATGAAAAGAGTAAACTTCAAATAGGATAGAGATTTACCAAAACTCAATATTTTGAAGGTTTAACCCATGATTTTAAAAATTCAAAATATGAAAATCTGGTTTTAATGTATAGTTTCATCGAAAGCACTGACATAAGATGATGGTCAAAGAGGTTTGGAACCTTGTTGCCGCTTATTCTCTAGAAAATGAAGATTTTATAATGGTAATTCTACTAATTTAGGCAAGATATGAAATTATACAAAACTAAATGTTAAAAAGTTATAATAATTTTACATCATTGAAAGAGAGTTTAGAATACAGCATTCAAATGTAGAATGTGTTTTATATTTTAAAACAAAATAGATAAAATTGTAGCATTTACCAAAACTCAATATTTTAGAAGGGTTAACCCAATGGTTTTGAAAAAAATTCAAAAATATGAAAATCTGGTTTTAATGTATAGTTTCATCGAGCACTGACATAAGATGATGGTCAAAGAGGTTTGGAACCCTTTATGCCCCCATTTCTCTACTAATTTTAGGTAAAGTATATGAAATTATACTAAACTAAATGTTAAAGTTATAATAATTCCTAAGAGCATAAGTAAAGAGAGTTAAGAATATCGTTAATTCAAATGTAGAATGTTTAAAATTTAAAACAAAATTAAAGAGATGTCCCGAAACCTGTCAAAAACCAATTTAAAGCGTTCCACCGAATTTCCAAAATCAAGACCAAGATGGATGTTCAAGAGGCTCAAACCTTGTTGCCCCATGTTCATCCAATATACTTCATCAAAGCGCACTATTGCCAAAAAGTGAATTATCCTCGCAAGCTAAAATTTATCTCAGAGTAGAATGTAAGTTTTTAAATTTTTTTAAAAACAAAGAGTATAAACTTCAGTATATATAGAGCATTTTATCGAAACCTCAATATTAGGGTTAACCCACGATTTTGAAAAATCAATATGAAAATCTGGTTTTAATGTATAGTTTCATCGAGCACTGACATAAGATGATGGTCAAAGAGGTTTGAACCTTTGTTGTTCCATTTTCTAGAAAATGAAGATTTTATAATGGTAATTCCAATTAATTTAGGCGATATGAAATTTCAAACCGCAAAAGTTATAATATTCCTATATAATGAAGGTAGTTTAGAATACGTTAATTCAAATGTAGAATGTGTTTTAAATTTTTAAACAAAGTAAAGAGTAAAACTTCAGTATATAGAGCATTTACTCAAACTCAATATTTTGTAGGGTTAACCCACTGATTTTGAAAAATCAAAAAATATGAAAATCTGGTTTTAATGTATAGTTTCATTAGCTTTGACATATAAGATGATGGTCAAGAGGTTTGGAACCTTTGTTCCCATTCTCTAGAAAATGAAGATTTTATAACGGTAATTCCACTATTTTAGGCAAATATGAAATTATACTAAACTAAAAAAAGTTATAATAATTCTATATATAATGAAAGAGAGTTTAGACGTTAATTCAACAAATGTAATGTGTTTTAAAATTTTAAAACAAAAGTAAAGAGTATAAACTTTTAGTATATAGAGCATTTACCTAAAACTAATATTTTAAGGGTTAACCTACCAGATTTTGAAAAAATTCAAAAATATGAAAATCTGGTTTTAATGTATAGTTTTCATCGAGCACTGACATAAGATGATGGTCAAAGAGGTTTGAACCTTTGTTGCCTCCATTTTCTAGAAAAATGAAGATTTATAATGGTAATTCCACTAATTTAGGCAGATATGAAATTTAAATAAATGTTAAAAAGAAAAATTCCTATATATCATGAAAGAGAGTTTAGAATACGTTAATCAAATGTAGTTGTGTTTTAAAATTTAAAACAAAAATAAAGAGTATAAACTTCAAGATATAGAGCATTTACCAAAAACTCAATATTTTAGAAGGGTTAACCCACTGATTTTGAAAAAATTCAAAAATATGAAAATCTGGTTTTAATGTATAGTTTCATCGAGCACTGACATAAGATGGTCAAAGAGTTTTAGAACCTTTGTTGCCCATTTCTAGAAAATGAAGATTTTATAACGGTAATTCTATAATTTAGGCAGATATGAAATTATACTAAACTAAATGTTAAAAAGTTATAATAATTCCTATATATTCATGAAAGAGAGATTATACGTTAATTCAAATGTAGAATGTGTTTTAAATTTAAAACAAAATAAAGATATAAACTTCAAGTATAAGAGCATTTATCTAAAACTCAATATTTAGAAGGGTTAACCCACGATTTTGAAAAAAATTCAAAAATATGAAAAATCTGGTTTTAATGTATAGTTTCATTGAGCCTAACATAAGATGATGGTCAAAGAGGTTTAGAACTTTGTTGCCCCATTTCTAGAAATGAAGATTTTATAACGGTCATTCCACTAATTTAAAGTGCAGATATGAAATTATACCAAACTAAATGTTAAAAAGTTATAATAATTCCTATATAATGAAAGAGAGTTTAGAATACGTTAATTCAAATGTAGAATGTGTTTTAAAATTTTAAAACAAAAGTAAAGAGTAAAACTTTAGTATATATGAGATGCATCAAAACTCAATATTTTAAGGGTTAACTCACGGATTTAAAAATTCAAAATATGAAAATCTGGTTTTAATGTATAGTCATCGAGTACTGACATAAGATGATGGTCAAAGAGGTTTAGAACTTCCTTGTTTCCATTTCTCTATAAATGAAGATTTTATAACGGTAATTCAATTAATTTAAGTGATATGAAATTTAAAACTAAATGTTAAAAGTTATAATAATTCCTATATATCATGAAATATTAAAAATACAATCCAAATGTAGAATGTTTTAAATAAAATTAAAAGAGTAAAACCAGATAGAGTATATTTAATCTAAACCCAATATTTTAGAAGGGTTAACCCACTGGATTTGAAAAAATCTCAAAATATGAAAATCTGGTTTTAATGTATAGTTTCACTGAGCACTGACATAAGACATGGTCAAAGATGAACCCTTGCCTCCATTTCTCTAGAAATGAAGATTTATAATGGTAATTCCACCATTGAAAGATATGAAATTTTACTAAACTAAAAAGTGAAAATGATTCCTATATTTCATGAAAGAGAGTTTAGAATACGCAATTAAATGTAGAATGTATTTTTAAATTTTAAAACAAAAGTAGTAAAACTTCAGTATTATAGAGAGCATTTACCAAAACTCATATTTTGAAGGGTTAACCCAATGGATTTTGAAAAAATTCAAAATATGAAAATCTGGTTTTAATGTATAGTTTCATCGAGCAATGACATAAGATGATGGTCAAAGAGGTTTGGAACCTTTGTTGCCTCCATTTCTAGAAAATGAAGATTTATAATGGTAATTCCACTTAATTTAGGCGATATGAAATTTTACTAAACTAAATAAAAAGTTATAATGATCTCTATATTATGAGAGAGTTTGAATACGTTAATCCAATGTAGAATGTGTTTTTAAATTTTAAAACAAAGCAAGAGTGAAATAAACCTGTATATAGAGCATTTAACAAAACTCAATATTTTTAAGGAAAGTTAACTCCACGGATTTTAAAAAAAAATATGAAAATCTGTTTTAATGTATAGTTTCACTGAGCAGTGACATAAGATGATGGTCAAAGAGGTTTAGAACCTTTGTTGCCTCCATTTCTCTAGAAAATGAAGATTTTATAATGGTAATTCCACTAATTTTTAAAAGATATGAAATTATACTAAACTAAATGTTAAAAAGTTATAATAATTCTATATATCATGAAAGAGAGTTGTACGTTAATTCAAATGTAGAATGTGTTTTAAATTTTAAAACAAAATAAAGGTATAAACTTCAGTATATAGAGCATTTACCTAAAACTAATATTTGAAGGGTTAACCTAACGGATTTTGAAAAATTAAAAATAATGAAAATCTGGTTTTAATGTATAGTTTCATCAGCACTGACATAAGATGATGGTCAAAGAGTTTGGAACCTTTGTTGCCCCAATTTCTCTAGAAAATGAAGATTTTATAATGGTAATTCCACTAATTTAGCAGATATGAAATTTTACTAAACTAAATGTTAAAAGTTATAATGATTCCTATATTTCAATGAAAGAGAGTTTAGAATACTAATTCAAATGTAGAATGTGTTTTAAATTTTAAACAAAAGTAAGAATATAACTCTAGATATAGAGCATTTAATAAAACTCAATATTTTGTATAAACCCACGGATTTTGAAAAATTCAAAATATGAAAATCTGGTTTTAATGTATAGTTTCATCGAGCACTGACATAAGATGATGGTCAAAGAGGTTTGGAACCTTTGTTGCCTCCATTTCTAGAAAATGAAGATTTTATAACGGTAATTCCACTATTTGGTATATGAAATTATACTAAACTAAATGTTAAAAGTTATAATAATTCCTATATATCATGAAAGAGAGTTTAGAATACGCTAATTCAAATGTAGAATGTGTTTTAAATTTTAAAACAAAAATAAAGAGTATAAACTTCATAGAATATTACCTAAAACTCAATATTTAGAAGGGTTAACCCACGGATTTTGAAAAATTCAAAATATGAAAATCTGGTTTTAATGTATATTTTCATCGAGCCTACATAAGATGATGGTCAAAGAGGTTTAGAACCTTTGTTGCCCCATTTCTAGAAATGAAGATTTTATAACGGTAATTCTAATTATTAGGGCGAAATTATACTAAACTAAATATTAAAAGTTATAATAATTCCTATATATCATGAAAGAGAGTTTAATAATTCCAAATGTAGAATGTGTTTTAAATTTTAAAACAAAAGTAAAGAGTATAAACTTCAAGATATGAGCATTTACCTAAAACTCATATTATTTTAGAAGGGTTAACCTGGATTTTGAAAAAAATCAAAATATGAAAATCTGGTTTTAATGTATAGTTTCATCGAGCACTGACATAAGATGATGGTCAAAGAGGTTTGAACTTTGTTGCCTCCATTTCTGTAAAATGAAGATTTATAATGGTAATTCCACTAATTTAGGAAGATATGAAATTTTACTAAACTAAATGTTAAAAAGTTATGATTCCTATATTTCATGAAAGAGAGTTTAGAATATGTTAATTCAAATGTAGAATGTGTTTTTAATTTTAAAACAAAAGAAGAGTATAAAACTTCAAGATATAGAGCATTTACCAAAACTCAATATTTTAAAGGGTTAACCCAACGGATTTTGAAAAAATTCAAAAATATGAAAATCTGGTTTTAATGTATAGTTTCATAGCACTGACATAAGATGATGGTCAAAGAGGTTTGGAACCTTTGTTGCCTTATTTCTTAGAAAATGAAGATTTTATAACGTAATTTCCACTAATTTAGGCAAGATATGAAATTTATACCAAAAATGTTAAAAAGTTATAATGATTCCTATATATCATGAAAGAGAGTTTAGAATACGTTAATTCAAATGTAGAATGTGTTTTAAAATTTTTAAAAAAATAAAGAGTATAAATTTCAGTATATAGCATTTACCTAAAACTCAATATTTTAGAAGGGTTAAACTCACGATTTTGAAAAAATTCAAAAATATGAAAATCTGGTTTTAATAGTTTCATCGAGCACTGACATAAGATGATGGTCAAAGAGGTTTGGAACCTTGTTGCCTCCATTTCCTAGAAAATGAAGAATGGTAATCTCTAATTTAGCAAGATATGAAATTTTACTAAACTAAATGTTAAAATAATAATGATTCCTATATATTTTGAAAGAGAGTTTAGAATACGTTATCCAAATAGAATGTGTTTTAAATTTTAAAACAAAAGTAAAGAGTATAAACTTCAGTATATAGAGCATTTAACAAACTCAATATTTTAGAAGGGTTAACCCAAGATTTTGAAAAAAATTCAAAATATGAAAAATCTGGTTTTAATGTATAGTTTCATCGAGCACTGACATAAGATGATGGTCAAAGAGGTTTAGAACCTTTGTTTCCATTCTCTAGAAATGAAGATTTTATAATGGTAATTCCACTAATTTAGGCGCAGATATGAAATTATACAAACTAAATGTTAAAAAGTTATAATAATTCCTATATTTCATGAAAGAGAGTTAAGAATACGTTAATTCAATGTAGAATGTGTTTTTAAATTTTAAAACAAAATTAAAGAGTATAAACTTCAGTATATGAGCATTTAATCAAAACTCAATATTTTAGAAGGGTTAACCCACTGATTTTGAAAAAATTCAAAAATATGAAAATCTGGTTTTAATGTATAGTTTCATCGAGCACTGACATAAGATGATGGTCAAAGAGGTTTGAACCTTTGTTGCCTCCATTTAGAAAAAATGAAGATTTATAATGGTAATTCCACTAATTTAGGCAAGATATGAAATTTTACTAAACTAAATGTTAAAAAAGTTATAATGATTCCTATATTTCATGAAAGAGAGTTTAGAATACGTTAATCAAATGTAGAATGTTTTTAAATTTAAAACAAAAGTAAAGAGTATAAACTTCAGAATATATGTATTTTATCTAAAACTCAATATTTTGAAGGTTAACCCACGGATTTTGAAAAATTCAAAAATATGAAAATCTGGTTTTAATGTATAGTTTCATCGAGCACTGACATAAGATGATGGTCAAAGAGGTTTGGAACCTTTGTTGCCTCCATTTCTCTAGAAAATGAAGATTTTATAACGGTAATTCTACTAATTTAGGCAGTATATGAAATTATACTAAACTAAATGTTAAAAAGTTATAATAATTCCTATATATCATGAAAGAGAGTTTAGAATATTAATTCAAATGTAGAATGTGTTTTTAAATTTTAAAAGAAAAGTAAAGAGTATAAACTTCAGTATATATTGCATCTAAGGAAAACTCAATATTTTAGAAGGGGTTAACCTACGGATTTTGAAAATTCAAAATATGAAAATCTGGTTTTAATGTATAGTTTCATCTAAGCATTACATAAGATGATGGTCAAAGAGGTTTGAACCTTTGTTGCCTCCATTTCTAGAAATGAAGATTTTATAATGGTAATTCCACTAATTTAGGCAAAGATATGAAATTTTACTAAACTAAATGTTAAAAAAAATAATGATTCCTATATTTCATGAAAGAGAGTTTAATACGTTAATTCAAATGTAGAATGTGTTTTAAATTTTAAAACAAAAGTAAAGAGTATAAATTTCAGATATAGAGCATTTACCTAAAACTCAATATTTTAGAAGGTTAACCCACGGTTTGAAAAATTCAAAAATATGAAAATCTGGTTTTAATGTATAGTTTCATCGAAAGCAATGACATAAGATGATGGTCAAAGAGGTTTGAACCTTTGTTGCCTCCATTTCCCTAGAAATGAAGATTTATAATGGTAATTTCCATTAATTTAGGCAAGATATGAAATTTACTAAACTAAATGTAAAAAATTATAATGATTCCTATATTTCATGAAAGAGAGTTTAGAATACGTTAATCAAATGTAGAATGTGTTTTAAATTTTAAACAAAAGTAAAGAGTATAAACCAGTATATATGAGCATTTATCAAAACTCAATATTTTAGAAGGGCCCACGGATTTTGAAAAAATCAAAATATGAAATCTGGTTTTAATGTATAGTTTCATCGAGCACTGACATAAGATGATGGTCAAAGAGGTTTGAACCTTGTTGCCTCCATTTTCTAGAAATGAAGATTTTATAACGTAATTCCACAATTTAGCAAGATATGAAATTTTACTAAACTAAATGTTAAAAAGTTATAATGATTCCTATATTTCATGAAAGAGAGTTTAGAATACTTAATCAAATGTAGAATGTGTTTTTAAATTTAAAAAAAAAGTAAAGAGTATAAACTTCAGTATATAGTATTACTAAAACTCAATATTTTAGAAGGGTTAACCTAATGGATTTTGAAAATTCAAAAATATGAAAATCTGGTTTTAATGTATAGTTTCATCTGAGAACTGACATAAGATGATGGTCAAAGAGGTTTAGAACCTTTTGCCTCCATTTCTTAGAAAATGAAGATTTTATATTGCAATTCCACTAATTATATGCATATTTATACTAAACTAAATGTTAAAAAGTTATAATAATTCCTATCTATCATGAAAGAGAGCTTTTAGTACACAATCATAAATGTGTTTTTAATTTTAAAACAAAAATAAAGAGCTAGATATAGAGCATTTACTAAAACTCAATATTTTAGAAGGGTTAACCCAATGATTTTGAAAAATTTTAAATATGAAAATCTGGTTTTAATGTATAGTTTCATCGAGCACTGACATAAGATGATGGTCAAAGAGGTTTGGAACCTTGTTGTCCTCTATTTTTAGAAAATGAAGATTTTATAACTGTAATCTCTACCTTTGGCAAAGTATATGAAATTTTACTAAACTAAATGTTAAAAAATAATGATTCCTATATTTCATGAAAGAGAGTTTGTAACATGCCATTCAATTGTAGAATGTGTTTTTAAATTTTAAAACAAAAGTAAGGAATATAAACTCAAAAGATATAGCATTTACCAAACTCAATATTTTGTTGGGAACCCACTGGATTTTGAAAAAAAATTCAAAATATGAAAATCTGGTTTTAATGTATAGTTTCATCTATTAATCGACATAAGATGATGGAAAGAAGTTTGAAACTTTGTTGCCCATTTCTCTAGAAAATGAAGATTTTATAATGGTAATTCCAATAATTTAGAAAAGATAAGAATGAAATTATACTAAACTAAATGTTAAAAGTTATGATTCCTATATATCTAAGAGATTTAGAATACGTTAATTCAAATAGAATGTTTTAAATTTTAAAACAAAAATAAAGGATATAAAACCCATATAGAGCATTTTACCTAAAACTTAATATTTTAGAAGGGTTAACCTACCTGGATTTTTGAAAAATTCAAAAATATGAAAATCTGGTTTTAATGTATATTTTCATTGAGCTCAACATAAGATGATGGTCAAAGAGGTTTAGAACCTTTGTTGTCCTCTATTTCTAGAAATGAAGATTTAACGTCATTCCAATTAATTTAAAGAGATATGAAATTATACTAAACTAAATATTAAAAAGTTATAATAATTCTATATATCATGAAAGAGAGCTTAGAATACATTAATCCAAATGATTGTGTTTTTAAATTTTAAAAAAAAGTAAAGAATAAAACTTCAGTATATAGCATCTTAAAAACTCAATATTTTAGAAGGTTAACCTACTCTGATTTAAAAAATCAAAATATGAAAATCTGGTTTTAATGTATAGTTTCACTGATCACTGACATAAGATGATGGTCAAAGAGGTTTGGAACCTTGTTGCCTCCATTCTAGAAAAATGAAGATTTTATAATGGTAATTCCACTAATTTAGGCAGATATGAAATTTTACTAAACTAAATGTTAAAAATTATAATGATTCCTATTTCATGAAAGAGAGTTTAGAATACGTTAATTCAAATGTAGAATGTGTTTTTAAATTTTAAAACAAAAGTAGAGTATAAACTTCTGATTATATATAGCATCAAAACTCAATATTTTGTTTAAGGTTAACCTTGATTTTGAAAAAATTCAAAAATATGAAAATCTGGTTTTAATGTGAGTTTCATAGCACTGACATAAGATGATGGTCAAAGAGGTTTGGAACCTTTGTTGCCGTTATTTAGAAAATGAAGATTTTATAATGGTAATTCTCACTAATTTAGGCAAGATATAAAATTTACTAAACTAAATTAAAAATTATAATGATTCCTATATCATGAAAGAGAGTTTAGAATACGTTAATTCAATGTAGAATGTGTTTTTAAATTTTAAAACAAAAGTAAAGAATATAAACTTCAGTATAGAGCAATTAATGAAAACTCAATATTTTAGAAGGGAACCAACGGATTTTGAAAAAAATTCAAAAAATATGAAAATCTGGTTTTAATGTATAGTTTCATCGAAAGCACTGACATAAGATGATGGTCAAAGAGTTTTAGAACCTTTATGCCTCCATTTAGAAAAATGAAGATTTTATAACGGTAATTCTAATACTAATTTAGAAAGATATGAAATTACATAAACTAAATGTTAAAAAGTTATAATAATTCCTATATATCATGAAAGAGAGTTTAGAATACGTTAATTCAAATGTAGAATGTGTTTTAAATTTTAAAACAAAAATAAAGATATAAACTTCAGATATAGAACATTTCATCGAAACTTCAATATTTTAGAAGGGGTTAACCCACTGATTTTAAAAAATTCAAAATATGAAAATCTGGTTTTAATGTATATTTTCATTGAAGCCTAACATAAGATGATGGTCAAAGAGGTTTAGAACCTTTGTTGCCCCATTTCTAGAAATGAAGATTTTATGGTCATTCCACTAATTTAGGCAAGATATGAAATTATACTAAACTAAATATTAAAAAGTTATAATAATTCTATATATCATGAAAGAGAGTTTAGAATACGTTAATTCAAATGTATTTGTGTTTTAAATTTTAAAAATAAAAGTAAAGAATAAACTTCAGATATGGAGCATTTACCTGAAACTCAATATTTTAGAATGGTTAACCCACGGATTTTGAAAAATTCAAAATATGAAAATCTGGTTTTAATGTATATAGCTTACCTGATCAACATAAGATGATGGTCAAAGAGGTTTGGAACTTTGTTGGGCTCCATTCCTAAATGAAGATTTATAATGGTAATTCATCATTAATTTAGGCATTATATGAAATTTTACTAAACTAAATGTTAAAAAGTTATAATGATTCCTATATTTCATGAAAGAGAGTTTAGAATATGTTAATCAAGCAGTAGGAATGTGTTTTTAATTTTAAAACAAACTAAAGAGAACTCAGTATATGGATATCGTAAACCAATATTTTGAAGGGTTAACCCATGATTTGAAAAAAATTCAAAAATACGAAAATCATTTTAAATATAGTTTCATAGCACTGACATAAGATGATGGTCAAAGAGGTTTGGAACCTTGTTGCCTTCCATTTCTAAAAATGTAAAGATTTTATAACTTAAATTCCACTAATTTAGGCAAGAGGGTTGTTATACTAAAATAAATGTTAAAAGTTATAATAATTCCTATATATAATTAAAGAGAGTTTAGAATACATCCAAATGTAGAATGTGTTTTAAAATTCTTTTTAAAAATAAAGAGTATAAATTTCAGATATATAGAGCATTTACTTAAACTCAATATTTTAAGGGTTAAACCCACCTGGTTTTGAAAAAATCAAAATATGAAAATCTGGTTTTAATGTGCGTTTCATCGACACTGACTTAAGATGAAGGTCAAAGAGGTTTAGAACTCATTGCCTCCATTTCCTGAAAATGATGATTTTATAACGGTAATCCTAATTCTCTT
>JAEACV010000628.1:0-19606 GCA_016432835.1 Brassica nigra
AATCTGGTTTTAAATTGTATATTTTCATCGAGCACTAACATTAGATGATGGTCAAAGAGGTAGAACCTTTTGTTGCCTCCATTTCTCTAGAAATGAAGATTTTATAATGGTAATTCCACTAATTTAGGCAAGATATATTTATACCTAAATGTTCCTCGAAATAACAACCTAAAGAAATTGAGAAGACGTTATAAACTAATGTGTTTTAAAATTTAAAACAAAAGTTATTAAAAACTTCAGAGATATGAGCATTTACCTAAAACTCAATATTTTTAAGAAGTTAACCTAACGGATTTTAAAAAAAAAATATGATGAAAATCTGGTTTTAATGTATAGTTTCATCGAGCACTGACATAAGATGATGGTCAAAGAGGTTTGAACCCTTTGTTGCTCCATTTTTAGAAAATGAAGATTTTATAATGGTAATTCAGCAATTTTAGTGATATGAAATTTTAAAACTAAATGTTAAAAATAATTCTTATAATGAAGAGAGTTTAGAATACGTTAATTCAATGGAATGTGTTTTAAAATTTTAAACAAAGTAAAGAGTAAAACTTCAGATATAAAGCACACCAAACTCAATATGAAGGGGTTAACCCACGATTTTGAAAAAAAAATATGAAAATCTGGTTTTAATGTATAGTTTCATCGAGAACTGACATAAGATGATGGTCAAAGAGGTTTGGAACCTTTGCTGCCCATTTCTCTAGAAAATGAAGATTTTATGGTAATTCCACTAATTTAGCAGATATGAAATTATTAAACTAAATGTTAAAAAAGTTATAATAATTCCTATATTAATGAAAGAGAGTTAATACGAAATGTAGAATGTTTTAAATTTTAAAACAAAAGTGATATAAACTTCAGTATAGGTATAATTACCAAAAAACTTATTAGAAGGGGTTAACCTCCTGAATAAAAAAAATTCAAAATATAAAATCTGGTTTTAATGTATAGTTTCATCGAGACTTGATAAGATGATGGTCAAAGAGGTTTAAACCTTTGTTGCCTCCATTTCTCTAGAAAATGAAGATTTTATAACTGGTAATTCCATTAATTTCAAGTATGAAATTATACTAAACTAAATGTTAAAAGTTATAATAATTCCTATATATAATGAAAGAGAGTTTAGAATATCGTTAATTCAAATGTAGTGTTTTAAATTTTAAAACAAAAAAAGATATAAAACTTTAGATATAGAGCATTTACCTAAAACTCAATATTGAAAGGGTTAACCCAATGGATTTTGAAAAAAATTCAAAAATATGAAAATCTGGTTTTAATGTATAGTTTCATCGAGCATCGACATAAGATGATGTCAAAGAGGTTTGGAACCTTTGTTGCCTTATTTCTCTAGAAAATGAAGATTTTATAACGGTAATTCCACTAATTTAGCAAGATATGAAATTATACTAAACTAAATGTTAAAAAATAATAATTCCTATATAATGAAAGAGAATAGAATACGTTAATTAATGTAGAATGTGTTTTAAAATTTTAAACAAAAAGTAAAGAGTATAAACTTCAGTATATAGAGCATTTACTAAAACTCAATATTTTGAAGGGTTAACCCACTGATTTTGAAAAAAAATTCAAAAATATGAAAATCTGGTTTTAATGTATAGTTTCATCGAGCTGACATAAGATGATGGTCAAAGAGGTTTGGAACCTTTGTTGCCTTATTTCTCTAGAAAATGAAGATTTTATAATGGTAATTCTACTAATTTAGTAAAGATATGAAATTATACTAAACTAAATGTTAAAAAGTTATAATAATTCCTATATATCATGAAAGAGAGTTTAGAATACGTTAATTCAATGTAGAATGTGTTTTAAATTTTAAAACAAAAGTAAAGAGTATAAACTTCAAGATATGAGCATTTACCAAACTCAATATTTTGGTGGGTTAACCCACGGATTTTGAAAAAAATTCAAAAATATGAAAATCTGGTTTTAATGTATAGTTTCATCGAAAGCACTGACATAAGATGTCAAAAGAGGTTTGAAACTTGCCTATTTCTGAAAAAATGAAGATTTTATAACCGGAATTTCCACTATTTAGGCAAGATATGAAATTATACTAAACTAAATGTTAAAAGTTATAATAATTCCTATATATAATGAAAGAGAGTTTAGAATACGTTATCCAAATGTAGAATGTGTTTTAAAATTTTAAAACAAAATAAAGAGTATAAACTTCAGTATATGAGCATTTACCAAAACTCAATATTTTAGTGGGTTAACCCACGATTTTGAAAAATTCAAAAATATGAAAATCTGGTTTTAATGTATATTTTGAGCAATGACATAAGATGATGGTCAAAGAGGTTTAGAACCTTTGTTGCCCCCATTTCTAATAGATTTTAAAGGCAGAAAGTATGAAATTATACAAACTAAATGTTAAAAAAAGTTATAATAATTCCTATATATCATGAAATAGAAAGTTAATTCAAATGTAGAATGTGTTTTTAAATTTTAAAAATAAAAGTAAAGAGTATAAACTTTCATAGAGCATTTAATTTCCTAAAACTCAATATTTGTAAGTTAACCCAATGGAATTAAAAAAATTCAAAAAATGAAAGTATTTTAATGTTTTCATGTTAACTACTAAGATGATGGTCAAAGAGGTTTGAACCTTGTTGCCCACCTCTTGCTAGAAAGATGAAGCAAATGGTAATTCCACTCAATTAAGGCAAAAGATATGAAAAAATACTAAACTAAATGTTAAAAAGTTATAATGATTCCTATATATTTGAAAGAGAGTTTAAATACGCAATTCAAATGTAGAATGTGTTTTTAAATTTTAAAACAAAAGTAAAGAGTATAAACTTCAGATATAGAGCATTTATCTAAAACTCAATATTTGTGGTGTTAACCCACGGATTTTGAAAAATTCAAAATATGAAAATCTGGTTTTAATGTATTTTCATCGAGCAATGACATAAGATGATGGTCAAAGAGGTTTAAACCTTTGTTGCCTCCATTTCTCTAAAATGAAGATTTTATAACGGTAATTCTACTAATTTAGGCAGTATATGAAATTATACTAAACTAAATGTTAAAAAGTTATAATAATTCCTATATTTTATGAAAGAGAGTTTAGAATGTTAATTCAAATGTAGAATGTGTTTTTAATTTTAAAACAAAAAGTAAAGAGTATAAACTTCATATATAGAGCATTTACCTAAAACTTATTTTTAAGGGTTAACCCACTGATTTTAAAAAATTCAAAAATATGAAAATCTGGTTTTAATGTATATTTTCATTGAGCACTGACATAAGATGATGGTCAAAGAGGTTTGAACCTTGTTGCCCCCATTTCTCTAAAATGAAGATTTTATAACGGTAATTCCACTAATTTAGTAAAGATATGAAATTATACTAAACTAAATGTTAAAAAGTTATAATAATTCCTATATATAATGAAAGAGAGTTTAGAATACGTTAATTCAAATGTAGAATGTGTTTTAAAATTTTAAAACAAAAGTAAAGAGTAAAACTTTAGTATATAGAGCATTTACCGAAAACTCAATATTTTGTATGGGTTAACCCAATGGATTTTGAAAAAAATTCAAAAATATGAAAATCTGGTTTTAATGTATAGTTTCATCGAAAGCACTGACATAAGATGATGGTCAAAGAGGTTTGGAACCTTTGTTGCCGTTATTTCTCTAGAAAATGAAGATTTTATAACGGTAATTCTACTAATTTAGGCAGTATATGAAATTATACTAAACTAAATGTTAAAAAGTTATAATAATTCCTATATATAATGAAAGAGAGTTTAGAATACGCATTCAAATGTAGAATGTTTTAAAATTTTAAAACAAAAGTAAAGAGTATAAACTTCAAGATATGAGCATTTACCGAAAACTCAATATTTTAGAAGGGGTTAACCCACGGATTTTGAAAAAAATTCAAAAATATGAAAATCTGGTTTTAATGTATAGTTTCATCGAGCACTGACATAAGATGATGGTCAAAGAGGTTTGGAACCTTTGTTGCCTCCATTTCTCTAGAAAATGAAGATTTTATAATGGTAATTCTACTAATTTAGCAAGATATGAAATTATACTAAACTAAATGTTAAAAAGTTATAATAATTCCTATATATCTTGAAAGAGAGTTTAGAATACGTTAATTCAAATGTAGAATGTGTTTTAAAATTTTAAAACAAAAATAAAGAGTATAAATTTCAGTATATAGAGCATTTACCGAAAACTCAATATTTTAAGGGGTTAACCCATGATTTTGAAAAAATTCAAAATATGAAAATCTGGTTTTAATGTATAGTTTCATCGAGCACTGACATAAGATGATGGTCAAAGAGGTTTGAACCTTGTTTCCATTCTCTCTACTAATTTAGGCAGTATATGAAATTATACTAAACTAAATGTTAAAAGTTATAATAATTCCTATATATCATGAAAGAGAGTTTAAGAATATTAATTCAAATGTAGAATGTGTTTTAAATTTTAAAACAAAAGTAAAGAGTAAAACTTATATAGAGCATTTACCTAAAACTCAATATTTTAGAGGGTTAACCTAATGATTTTGAAAAAATTCAAAAATATGAAAATCTGGTTTTAATGTATAGTTTCATCGAGCACTGACATAAGATGATGGTCAAAGAGGTTTGGAACCTTTGTTGCCTCCATTTCTAGAAAATGAAGATTTTATAATGGTAATTCCACTAATTTAGGCAAGATATGAAATTTTACTAAACTAAATGTTAAAAATTATAATTATTCCTATATTTCATGAAAGAGAGTTTAGAATACGTTAATTCAAATGTAGAATGTGTTTTTAAATTTTAAAACAAAAGTAAAGAGTATAAACTTCAGTATATAGAGCATTTACCGAAAACTCAATATTTTAGAAGGGTTAACCTAATGATTTTGAAAAATTCAAAATATGAAAATCTGGTTTTAATGTATAGTTTCATCGAGCACTGACATAAGATGATGGTCAAAGAGGTTTGAACCTTTGTTGCCTCCATTTCTCTAGAAAATGAAGATTTTATAATGGTAATTCCACTAATTTAGGCAGTATATGAAATTTTACTAAACTAAATGTTAAAAAGTTATAATGATTCCTATATTTCATGAAAGAGAGTTTAGAATACGTTAATTCAAATGTAGAATGTGTTTTTAAATTTTAAAACAAAAGTAAAGAGTATAAACTTCAGATATGAGCATTTACCGAAAACTCAATATTTTAAGGGTTAACCCACGATTTTGAAAAATTCAAAAATATGAAAATCTGGTTTTAATGTATAGTTTCATCGAGCCTGACATAAGATGATGGTCAAAGAGGTTTGGAACCTTTTGTTCCATTTCTAGAAAATGAAGATTTTATAACGGTAATTCCACTAATTTAGGCAGTATATGAAATTTTACTAAACTAAATGTTAAAAAGTTATAATAATTCCTATATATAATGAAAGAGAGTTTAGAATACGTTAATTCAAATGTAGAATGTGTTTTAAAATTTTAAAACAAAAGTAAAGAGTATAAACTTCAGTATATAGAGCATTTACCGAAAACTCAATATTTTAGAAGGGGTTAACCCATGGATTTTGAAAAAAATTCAAAAATATGAAAATCTGGTTTTAATGTATAGTTTCATCGAGCACTGACATAAGATGATGGTCAAAGAGGTTTGGAACCTTTGTTGCCGTTATTTCTCTAGAAAATGAAGATTTTATAACGGTAATTCTACTAATTTAGGCAGTATATGAAATTATACTAAACTAAATGTTAAAAAGTTATAATAATTCCTATATATAATGAAAGAGAGTTTAGAATACGTTAATTCAAATGTAGAATGTGTTTTTAAAATTTAAAATAAAAGTAAAGAGTAAAACTTCAAGATATGTGAGCATTTACCGAAAACTCAATATTTTAGAAGGGGTTAACCCACGGATTTTGAAAAAATTCAAAAATATGAAAATCTGGTTTTAATGTATAGTTTCATCGAGCACTGACATAAGATGATGGTCAAAGAGGTTTGGAACCTTTGTTGCCGTTATTTCTCTAGAAAATGAAGATTTTATAACGGTAATTCTACTAATTTAGGCAGTATATGAAATTATACTAAACTAATGTTAAAAGAAATAATTCTAATTCAAGAATGTGTTTTAAAATTTTAAAACAAAAGTAAAGAGTAAAACTTCAGTATATAGAGCATTTACCGAAAACTCAATATTTTAGAAGGGTAACCCACGGATTTTGAAAAAAATTCAAAAATATGAAAATCTGGTTTTAATGTATAGTTTCATCGAGCACTGACATAAGATGATGGTCAAAGAGGTTTGGAACCTTTGTTGCCTCCATTTCTCTAGAAAATGAAGATTTTATAACGGTAATTCTACTAATTTAGGCAGTATATGAAATTATACTAAACTAAATGTTAAAAAGTTATAATAATTCCTATATATAATGAAAGAGAGTTTAGAATACGTTAATTCAAATGTAGAATGTGTTTTAAAATTTTAAAACAAAAGTAAAGAGTAAAACTTCAGATATGAGCATTTACCTAAAACTCAATATTTTAGAAGGGTTAACCTACACGGATTTTGAAAAATTCAAAATATGAAAATCTGGTTTTAATGTATAGTTTCATCGAGCACTGACATAAGATGATGGTCAAAGAGGTTTGGAACCTTTGTTGCCTCCATTTCTCTAGAAAATGAAGATTTTATAACGGTAATTCTACTAATTTAGGCAGTATATGAAATTATACTAAACTAAATGTTAAAAAGTTATAATAATTCCTATATATCATGAAAGAGAGTTTAGAATACGTTAATTCAAATGTAGAATGTGTTTTAAAATTTTAAAACAAAAGTAAAGAGTATAAACTTCAGTATATAGAGCATTTACCGAAAACTCAATATTTTAAAAGGGGTTAACCCACGGATTTTGAAAAAAATTCAAAAATATGAAAATCTGGTTTTAATGTATAGTTTCATCGAGCACTGACATAAGATGATGGTCAAAGAGGTTTGGAACCTTTGTTTTCTCCATTTCTTAAATTAATTTACGTAGTATATGAAATTATACTAAACTAAATGTTAAAAAGTTATAATGATTCCTATATATCATGAAAGAGAGTTTAGAATACGTTAATTCAAATGTAGAATGTGTTTTTAAATTTTAAAATAAAAGTAAAGAGTAAAACTTCAGTATATAGAGCATTTAAAAAACTCAATATTTTAAGGGTTAACCCACTTGATTTTGAAAAAATTCAAAATATGAAAATCTGGTTTTAATGTATAGTTTCATCGAGCACTGACATAAGATGATGGTCAAAGAGGTTTGGAACCTTTGTTTTCTCCATTTCTCTAGAAAATGAAGATTTTATAATGGTAATTCCACTAATTTAGGCAGTATATGAAATTTTACTAAACTAAATGTTAAAAAGTTATAATGATTCCTATATTTCATGAAAGAGAGTTTAGAATACGTTAATTCAAGTGTAGAATGTGTTTTTAAATTTTAAAACAAAAGTAAAGAGTATAAACTTCAAGATATAGAGCATTTACCAAAACTCAATATTTTGGGTTAACCCACGGATTTTGAAAAAAATTCAAAATATGAAAATCTGGTTTTAATGTATAGTTTCATCGAGCACTGACATAAGATGATGGTCAAAGAGGTTTAGAACCTTTGTTGCCTCCATTTCTCTAGAAAATGAAGATTTTATAATGGTAATTCTACTAATTTAGGCAGTATATGAAATTATACTAAACTAAATGTTAAAAAGTTATAATAATTCCTATATTTCATGAAAGAGAGTTTAGAATACGTTAATTCAAATGTAGAATGTGTTTTTAAATTTTAAAACAAAAGTAAAGAGTATAAACTTCAGTATATAGAGCATTTACCGAAAACTCAATATTTTAGAAGGGGTTAACCCACGGATTTTGAAAAAATTCAAAAATATGAAAATCTGGTTTTAATGTATAGTTTCATCGAGCACTGACATAAGATGATGGTCAAAGAGGTTTGGAACCTTTGTTGCCTCCATTTCTCTAGAAAATGAAGATTTTATAACGGTAATTCCACTAATTTAGGCAGTATATGAAATTATACTAAACTAAATGTTAAAAAGTTATAATAATTCCTATATATAATGAAAGAGAGTTTAGAATACGTTAATTCAAATGTAGAATGTGTTTTAAAATTTTAAAACAAAAGTAAAGAGTAAAACTTCAGTATATAGAGCATTTACCGAAAACTCAATATTTTAGAAGGGGTTAACCCACGGATTTTGAAAAAAATTCAAAAATATGAAAATCTGGTTTTAATGTATAGTTTCATCGAGCACTGACATAAGATGATGGTCAAAGAGGTTTGGAACCTTTGTTGCCTCCATTTCTCTAGAAAATGAAGATTTTATAACGGTAATTCCACTAATTTAGGCAGTATATGAAATTTTACTAAACTAAATGTTAAAAAGTTATAATGATTCCTATATTTCATGAAAGAGAGTTTAGAATACGTTAATTCAAATGTAGAATGTGTTTTAAAATTTTAAAACAAAAGTAAAGAGTATAAACTTCAGATATAGAGCATTTAATAAAACTCAATATTTTAAGGGTTAACCCACGGATTTTGAAAAATTCAAAATATGAAAATCTGGTTTTAATGTATAGTTTCATCGAGCACTGACATAAGATGATGGTCAAAGAGGTTTGGAACCTTTGTTGCCTCCATTTCTCTAGAAAATGAAGATTTTATAATGGTAATTCCACTAATTTAGGCAAGATATGAAATTTTACTAAACTAAATGTTAAAAATTATAATGATTCCTATATATCATGAAAGAGAGTTTAGAATACGTTAATTCAAATGTAGAATGTGTTTTAAAATTTTAAAACAAAAGTAAAGAGTATAAACTTCAGATATAGAGCATTTACCAAAACTCAATATTTTAGAGGGGTTAACCTACGGATTTTGAAAAATTCAAAATATGAAAATCTGGTTTTAATGTATAGTTTCATCGAGCACTGACATAAGATGATGGTCAAAGAGGTTTGAACCTTTGTTGCCTCCATTTCTCTAGAAAATGAAGATTTTATAATGGTAATTCCACTAATTTAGGCAGATATGAAATTTTACTAAACTAAATGTTAAAAATTATAATGATTCCTATATTTCATGAAAGAGAGTTTAGAATACGTTAATTCAAATGTAGAATGTGTTTTAAATTTTAAAACAAAAGTAAAGAGTATAAACTTCAGTATATAGAGCATTTAATAAAACTCAATATTTTAGAAGGGTTAACCCACGGATTTTGAAAAAATTCAAAAATATGAAAATCTGGTTTTAATGTATAGTTTCATCGAGCACTGACATAAGATGATGGTCAAAGAGGTTTGAACCTTTGTTGCCTCCATTTCTCTAATGAAATTTTCCACTAATTTAGAGATATGAAATTTTACTAAACTAAATGTTAAAAATTATAATGATTCCTATATATCATGAAAGAGAGTTTAGAATACGTTAATTCAAATGTAGAATGTGTTTTAAATTTTAAAACAAAAGTAAAGAGTATAAACTTCAGTATATAGAGCATTTACCAAAACTCAATATTTTGAAGGGTTAACCCACTGATTTTGAAAAAAATTCAAAAATATGAAAATCTGGTTTTAATGTATAGTTTCATCGAGCACTGACATAAGATGATGGTCAAAGAGGTTTGGAACCTTTGTTGCCTCCATTTCTCTAGAAAATGAAGATTTTATAATGGTAATTCCACTAATTTAGGCAAGATATGAAATTTTACTAAACTAAATGTTAAAAATTATAATGATTCCTATATTTCATGAAAGAGAGTTTAGAATACGTTAATTCAAATGTAGAATGTGTTTTAAATTTTAAAACAAAAGTAAAGAGTATAAACTTCAAGATATAGAGCATTTACCTAAAACTCAATATTTTAAGGGTTAACCTACGGATTTTGAAAAAATTCAAAATATGAAAATCTGGTTTTAATGTATAGTTTCATCGAGCACTGACATAAGATGATGGTCAAAGAGGTTTGGAACCTTTGTTGCCTCCATTTCTCTAGAAAATGAAGATTTTATAATGGTAATTCCACTAATTTAGGAAGATATGAAATTTTACTAAACTAAATGTTAAAAAATTATAATGATTCCTATATTTCATGAAAGAGAGTTTAGAATACGTTAATTCAAATGTAGAATGTGTTTTAAATTTTAAAACAAAAGTAAAGAGTATAAACTTCAGATATAGAGCATTTACCAAAACTCAATATTTTAGGTTAACCCACGGATTTTGAAAAAATTCAAAATATGAAAATCTGGTTTTAATGTATAGTTTCATCGAGCACTGACATAAGATGATGGTCAAAGAGGTTTGGAACCTTTGTTGCCTCCATTTCTAGAAAATGAAGATTTTATAATGGTAATTCCACTAATTTAGGCAAGATATGAAATTTTACTAAACTAAATGTTAAAAATTATAATGATTCCTATATTTCATGAAAGAGAGTTTAGAATACGTTAATTCAAATGTAGAATGTGTTTTAAATTTTAAAACAAAAGTAAAGAGTATAAACTTCAGTATAGAGCATTTATAAAACTCAATATTTTGAAGGGTTAACCCACGGATTTTGAAAAAATTCAAAAATATGAAAATCTGGTTTTAATGTATAGTTTCATCGAGCACTGACATAAGATGATGGTCAAAGAGGTTTGGAACCTTTGTTGCCTCCATTTCTAGAAAATGAAGATTTTATAATGGTAATTCCACTAATTTAGGCAAGATATGAAATTTTACTAAACTAAATGTTAAAAATTATAATGATTCCTATATTTCATGAAAGAGAGTTTAGAATACGTTAATTCAAATGTAGAATGTGTTTTAAATTTTAAAACAAAAGTAAAGAGTATAAACTTCAGATATAGAGCATTTACCTAAAACTCAATATTTTAGAAGGGTTAACCCACGGATTTTGAAAAAATTCAAAAATATGAAAATCTGGTTTTAATGTATAGTTTCATCGAGCACTGACATAAGATGATGGTCAAAGAGGTTTGGAACCTTTGTTGCCTCCATTTCTAGAAAATGAAGATTTTATAATGGTAATTCCACTAATTTAGGCAAGATATGAAATTTTACTAAACTAAATGTTAAAAAATTATAATGATTCCTATATTTCATGAAAGAGAGTTTAGAATACGTTAATTCAAATGTAGAATGTGTTTTAAATTTTAAAACAAAAGTAAAGAGTATAAACTTCAGTATATAGAGCATTTACCTAAAACTCAATATTTTGAAGGGTTAACCCACGGATTTTGAAAAAATTCAAAAATATGAAAATCTGGTTTTAATGTATAGTTTCATCGAGCACTGACATAAGATGATGGTCAAAGAGGTTTGAACCTTTGTTGCCTCCATTTCTAGAAAATGAAGATTTTATAATGGTAATTCCACTAATTTAGGCAAGATATGAAATTTTACTAAACTAAATGTTAAAAATTATAATGATTCCTATATTTCATGAAAGAGAGTTTAGAATACGTTAATTCAAATGTAGAATGTGTTTTAAATTTTAAAACAAAAGTAAAGAGTATAAACTTCAGTATATAGAGCATTTACCTAAAACTCAATATTTTAAGGGTTAACCCACGGATTTTGAAAAAATTCAAAAATATGAAAATCTGGTTTTAATGTATAGTTTCATCGAGCACTGACATAAGATGATGGTCAAAGAGGTTTGAACCTTTGTTGCCTCCATTTCTCTAGAAAATGAAGATTTTATAATGGTAATTCCACTAATTTAGGCAAGATATGAAATTTTACTAAACTAAATGTTAAAAAATTATAATGATTCCTATATTTCATGAAAGAGAGTTTAGAATACGTTAATTCAAATGTAGAATGTGTTTTAAATTTTAAAACAAAAGTAAAGAGTATAAACTTCAGATATAGAGCATTTACCTAAAACTCAATATTTTAAGGGTTAACCCACGGATTTTGAAAAAATTCAAAAATATGAAAATCTGGTTTTAATGTATAGTTTCATCGAGCACTGACATAAGATGATGGTCAAAGAGGTTTGAACCTTTGTTGCCTCCATTTCTCTAGAAAATGAAGATTTTATAATGGTAATTCCACTAATTTAGGCAAGATATGAAATTTTACTAAACTAAATGTTAAAAATTATAATGATTCCTATATTTCATGAAAGAGAGTTTAGAATACGTTAATTCAAATGTAGAATGTGTTTTAAATTTTAAAACAAAAGTAAAGAGTATAAACTTCAGATATAGAGCATTTACCTAAAACTCAATATTTTAAGGGTTAACCCACGGATTTTGAAAAAATTCAAAAATATGAAAATCTGGTTTTAATGTATAGTTTCATCGAGCACTGACATAAGATGATGGTCAAAGAGGTTTGGAACCTTTGTTGCCTCCATTTCTAGAAAATGAAGATTTTATAATGGTAATTCCACTAATTTAGGCAAGATATGAAATTTTACTAAACTAAATGTTAAAAAATTATAATGATTCCTATATTTCATGAAAGAGAGTTTAGAATACGTTAATTCAAATGTAGAATGTGTTTTAAATTTTAAAACAAAAGTAAAGAGTATAAACTTCAGTATATGAGCATTTACCAAAACTCAATATTTTAAGGGTTAACCCACGGATTTTGAAAAAATTCAAAATATGAAAATCTGGTTTTAATGTATAGTTTCATCGAGCACTGACATAAGATGATGGTCAAAGAGGTTTGGAACCTTTGTTGCCTCCATTTCTCTAGAAAATGAAGATTTTATAATGGTAATTCCACTAATTTAGGCAAGATATGAAATTTTACTAAACTAAATGTTAAAAATTATAATGATTCCTATATTTCATGAAAGAGAGTTTAGAATACGTTAATTCAAATGTAGAATGTGTTTTAAATTTTAAAACAAAAGTAAAGAGTATAAACTTCAGTATATAGAGCATTTACCTAAAACTCAATATTTTAAGGGTTAACCCACGGATTTTGAAAAAATTCAAAAATATGAAAATCTGGTTTTAATGTATAGTTTCATCGAGCACTGACATAAGATGATGGTCAAAGAGGTTTGAACCTTTGTTGCCTCCATTTCTCTAGAAAATGAAGATTTTATAATGGTAATTCCACTAATTTAGGCAAGATATGAAATTTTACTAAACTAAATGTTAAAAATTATAATGATTCCTATATTTCATGAAAGAGAGTTTAGAATACGTTAATTCAAATGTAGAATGTGTTTTAAATTTTAAAACAAAAGTAAAGAGTATAAACTTCAGTATATGAGCATTTACCTAAAACTCAATATTTTAAGGGTTAACCCACGGATTTTGAAAAAATTCAAAAATATGAAAATCTGGTTTTAATGTATAGTTTCATCGAGCACTGACATAAGATGATGGTCAAAGAGGTTTGGAACCTTTGTTGCCTCCATTTCTAGAAAATGAAGATTTTATAATGGTAATTCCACTAATTTAGGCAAGATATGAAATTTTACTAAACTAAATGTTAAAAAATTATAATGATTCCTATATTTCATGAAAGAGAGTTTAGAATACGTTAATTCAAATGTAGAATGTGTTTTAAATTTTAAAACAAAAGTAAAGAGTATAAACTTCAGATATAGAGCATTTAAAAAACTCAATATTTTGAAGGGTTAACCCACGGATTTTGAAAAAATTCAAAAATATGAAAATCTGGTTTTAATGTATAGTTTCATCGAGCACTGACATAAGATGATGGTCAAAGAGGTTTGGAACCTTTGTTGCCTCCATTTCTCTAGAAAATGAAGATTTTATAATGGTAATTCCACTAATTTAGGCAAGATATGAAATTTTACTAAACTAAATGTTAAAAAATTATAATGATTCCTATATTTCATGAAAGAGAGTTTAGAATACGTTAATTCAAATGTAGAATGTGTTTTAAATTTTAAAACAAAAGTAAAGAGTATAAACTTCAGATATAGAGCATTTACCAAAACTCAATATTTTAGAAGGGTTAACCCACGGATTTTGAAAAAATTCAAAAATATGAAAATCTGGTTTTAATGTATAGTTTCATCGAGCACTGACATAAGATGATGGTCAAAGAGGTTTGGAACCTTTGTTGCCTCCATTTCTCTAGAAAATGAAGATTTTATAATGGTAATTCCACTAATTTAGGCAAGATATGAAATTTTACTAAACTAAATGTTAAAAATTATAATGATTCCTATATTTCATGAAAGAGAGTTTAGAATACGTTAATTCAAATGTAGAATGTGTTTTAAATTTTAAAACAAAAGTAAAGAGTATAAACTTCAGATATAGAGCATTTACCAAAACTCAATATTTTAGAAGGGGTTAACCCACGGATTTTGAAAAAAATTCAAAAATATGAAAATCTGGTTTTAATGTATAGTTTCATCGAGCACTGACATAAGATGATGGTCAAAGAGGTTTGGAACCTTTGTTGCCTCCATTTCTCTAGAAAATGAAGATTTTATAATGGTAATTCCACTAATTTAGGCAGTATATGAAATTTTACTAAACTAAATGTTAAAAAATTATAATGATTCCTATATTTCATGAAAGAGAGTTTAGAATACGTTAATTCAAATGTAGAATGTGTTTTTAAATTTTAAAACAAAAGTAAAGAGTATAAACTTCAGTATATAGAGCATTTACCGAAAACTCAATATTTTAGAAGGGAACCCACGGATTTTGAAAAAAATTCAAAAATATGAAAATCTGGTTTTAATGTATAGTTTCATCGAGCACTGACATAAGATGATGGTCAAAGAGGTTTGGAACCTTTGTTGCCTCCATTTCTCTAGAAAATGAAGATTTTATAAAGGTAATTCCACTAATTTAGGCAGTATATGAAATTTTACTAAACTAAATGTTAAAAATTATAATGATTCCTATATTTCATGAAAGAGAGTTTAGAATACGTTAATTCAAATGTAGAATGTGTTTTTAAATTTTAAAACAAAAGTAAAGAGTATAAACTTCAGTATATAGAGCATTTACCAAAACTCAATATTTTAGAAGGGGTTAACCCACGGATTTTGAAAAAAATTCAAAAATATGAAAATCTGGTTTTAATGTATAGTTTCATCGAGCACTGACATAAGATGATGGTCAAAGAGGTTTGAACCTTTGTTGCCTCCATTTCTAGAAAATGAAGATTTTATAATGGTAATTCCACTAATTTAGGCAAGATATGAAATTTTACTAAACTAAATGTTAAAAATTATAATGATTCCTATATTTCATGAAAGAGAGTTTAGAATACGTTAATTCAAATGTAGAATGTGTTTTAAATTTTAAAACAAAAGTAAAGAGTATAAACTTCAGTATATAGAGCATTTACCTAAAACTCAATATTTTAAGGGTTAACCCACGGATTTTGAAAAAAATTCAAAAATATGAAAATCTGGTTTTAATGTATAGTTTCATCGAGCACTGACATAAGATGATGGTCAAAGAGGTTTGGAACCTTTGTTGCCTCCATTTCTAGAAAATGAAGATTTTATAATGGTAATTCCACTAATTTAGGCAAGATATGAAATTTTACTAAACTAAATGTTAAAAATTATAATGATTCCTATATTTCATGAAAGAGAGTTTAGAATACGTTAATTCAAATGTAGAATGTGTTTTAAATTTTAAAACAAAAGTAAAGAGTATAAACTTCAGTATATAGAGCATTTACAAAACTCAATATTTTGAAGGGTTAACCCATGGATTTTGAAAAAAATTCAAAAATATGAAAATCTGGTTTTAATGTATAGTTTCATCGAGCACTGACATAAGATGATGGTCAAAGAGGTTTGGAACCTTTGTTGCCTCCATTTCTAGAAAATGAAGATTTTATAATGGTAATTCCACTAATTTAGGCAAGATATGAAATTTTACTAAACTAAATGTTAAAAATTATAATGATTCCTATATTTCATGAAAGAGAGTTTAGAATACGTTAATTCAAATGTAGAATGTGTTTTAAATTTTAAAACAAAAGTAAAGAGTATAAACTTCAGTATATAGAGCATTTACCAAAACTCAATATTTTGAAGGGTTAACCCAATGGATTTTGAAAAAAATTCAAAAATATGAAAATCTGGTTTTAATGTATAGTTTCATCGAGCACTGACATAAGATGATGGTCAAAGAGGTTTGAACCTTTGTTGCCTCCATTTCTAGAAAATGAAGATTTTATAACGGTAATTCCACTAATTTAGGCAGATATGAAATTTTACTAAACTAAATGTTAAAAATTATAATGATTCCTATATTTCATGAAAGAGAGTTTAGAATACGTTAATTCAAATGTAGAATGTGTTTTAAAATTTTAAAACAAAAGTAAAGAGTATAAACTTCAGATATAGAGCATTTACCTAAAACTCAATATTTTAAGGGTTAACCACGGATTTTGAAAAAATTCAAAAATATGAAAATCTGGTTTTAATGTATAGTTTCATCGAGCACTGACATAAGATGATGGTCAAAGAGGTTTGGAACCTTTGTTGCCTCCATTTCTCTAGAAAATGAAGATTTTATAATGGTAATTCCACTAATTTAGGCAAGATATGAAATTTTACTAAACTAAATGTTAAAAAATATAATGATTCCTATATTTCATGAAAGAGAGTTTAGAATACGTTAATTCAAATGTAGAATGTGTTTTAAATTTTAAAACAAAAGTAAAGAGTATAAACTTCAAGATATAGAGCATTTACCAAAACTCAATATTTTAGGGTTAACCACGGATTTTGAAAAAATTCAAAAATATGAAAATCTGGTTTTAATGTATAGTTTCATCGAGCACTGACATAAGATGATGGTCAAAGAGGTTTGGAACCTTTGTTGCCTCCATTTCTCTAGAAAATGAAGATTTTATAATGGTAATTCCACTAATTTAGGCAAGATATGAAATTTTACTAAACTAAATGTTAAAAATTATAATGATTCCTATATTTCATGAAAGAGAGTTTAGAATACGTTAATTCAAATGTAGAATGTGTTTTAAATTTTAAAACAAAAGTAAAGAGTATAAACTTCAGATATAGCATTTACCAAAACTCAATATTTTAAGGGGTTAACCCACTGATTTTGAAAAATTCAAAAATATGAAAATCTGGTTTTAATGTATAGTTTCATCGAGCACTGACATAAGATGATGGTCAAAGAGGTTTGGAACCTTTGTTGCCTCCATTTCTAGAAAATGAAGATTTTATAATGGTAATTCCACTAATTTAGGCAAGATATGAAATTTTACTAAACTAAATGTTAAAATTATAATGATTCCTATATTTCATGAAAGAGAGTTTAGAATACGTTAATTCAAATGTAGAATGTGTTTTAAATTTTAAAACAAAAGTAAAGAGTATAAACTTCAGTATATAGAGCATTTACCTAAAACTCAATATTTTAAGGGGTTAACCCACGGATTTTGAAAAATTCAAAAATATGAAAATCTGGTTTTAATGTATAGTTTCATCGAGCACTGACATAAGATGATGGTCAAAGAGGTTTGAACCTTTGTTGCCTCTTTCTCTAGAAAATGAAGATTTTATAATGGTAATTCCACTAATTTAGGCAAGATATGAAATTTTACTAAACTAAATGTTAAAAAATATAATGATTCCTATATTTCATGAAAGAGAGTTTAGAATACGTTAATTCAAATGTAGAATGTGTTTTAAATTTTAAAACAAAAGTAAAGAGTATAAACTTCAGTATATAGAGCATTTACCTAAAACTCAATATTTTAGGGTTAACCCACGGATTTTGAAAAAATTCAAAAATATGAAAATCTGGTTTTAATGTATAGTTTCATCGAGCACTGACATAAGATGATGGTCAAAGAGGTTTGGAACCTTTGTTGCCATTTCTCTAGAAAATGAAGATTTTATAATGGTAATTCCACTAATTTAGGCAAGATATGAAATTTTACTAAACTAAATGTTAAAAATTATAATGATTCCTATATTCATGAAAGAGAGTTTAGAATACGTTAATTCAAATGTAGAATGTGTTTTAAATTTTAAAACAAAAGTAAAGAGTATAAACTTCAGATATAGAGCATTTACCTAAAACTCAATATTTTAGAAGGGTTAACCCAATGATTTTGAAAAAATTCAAAAATATGAAAATCTGGTTTTAATGTATAGTTTCATCGAGCACTGACATAAGATGATGGTCAAAGAGGTTTGGAACCTTTGTTGCCTCTATTTCTAGAAAATGAAGATTTTATAATGGTAATTCCACTAATTTAGGCAAGATATGAAATTTTACTAAACTAAATGTTAAAAATTATAATGATTCCTATATATCATGAAAGAGAGTTTAGAATACGTTAATTCAAATGTAGAATGTGTTTTAAATTTTAAAACAAAAGTAAAGAGTATAAACTTCAGTATATGAGCATTTACCAAAACTCAATATTTTGAAGGGTTAACCCACGGATTTTGAAAAATTCAAAAATATGAAAATCTGGTTTTAATGTATAGTTTCATCGAGCACTGACATAAGATGATGGTCAAAGAGGTTTGAACCTTTGTTGCCTCCATTTCTAGAAAATGAAGATTTTATAATGGTAATTCCACTAATTTAGCAAGATATGAAATTTTACTAAACTAAATGTTAAAAAAATTATAATGATTCCTATATTTCATGAAAGAGAGTTTAGAATACGTTAATTCAAATGTAGAATGTGTTTTTAAATTTTAAAACAAAAGTAAAGAGTATAAACTTCAGTATATGAGCATTTACCTAAACTCAATATTTTGAAGGGTTAACCTACGGATTTTGAAAAAATTCAAAAATATGAAAATCTGGTTTTAATGTATAGTTTCATCGAGCACTGACATAAGATGATGGTCAAAGAGGTTTGAACCTTTGTTGCCTCCATTTCTAGAAAATGAAGATTTTATAACGGTAATTCCACTAATTTAGGCAGTATATGAAATTTTACTAAACTAAATGTTAAAAAATTATAATGATTCCTATATTTCATGAAAGAGAGTTTAGAATACGTTAATTCAAATGTAGAATGTGTTTTTAAATTTTAAAACAAAAGTAAAGAGTATAAACTTCAGAATATAGAGCATTTACCGAAAACTCAATATTTTAGAAAGGGTTAACCCACGGATTTTGAAAAAAATTCAAAAATATGAAAATCTGGTTTTAATGTATAGTTTCATCGAAAGCACTGACATAAGATGATGGTCAAAGAGGTTTGAACCTTGTTGCCTCCATTTCTCTAGAAAATGAAGATTTTATAATGGTAATTACCATTTAGGCAATATATGAAATTATACTAAACTAAATGTTAAAAAATTATAATAATTCCTATATATCATGAAAGAGAGTTTAGAATAGGTTAATTCAAATGTAGAATGTGTTTTTAAATTTTAAAACAAAATAAAGAGTATAAACTTCAGTATATAGAACATTTACCGAAAACTTAATATTTTAGAAGGGGTTAACCCACGGATTTTGAAAAAAATTCAAAAATATGAAAATCTGGTTTTAATGTATATTTTCATTGAGCCTTAACATAAGATGATGGTCAAAGAG
>JAEACV010000960.1:0-18789 GCA_016432835.1 Brassica nigra
GCTTATCAGATAGTTACTTAGAATTGTTTACTGTACCTAGTTAGTTATATGTAGCAACGCTAGAGCTCAGGATCGGCCGGGGATCTTAATCCCTTTAAAATTGGTCAAGCGGTGGTAGTCCTTGCTCGCTTGCCATTAGCCCAGGAATGATTTATCACAGTGCTTTTGTCTTTTCAGATTCATATGATACTTGTGGACTCTAGGACCTTCTTAAAGCTAAAATAATTTTAAAACTATTGCAGCAAAACAATAATAAATATATTCATATGAATAAGTGTTTCATTTAGAAAATATTATTTAAAACAAGTTAAAGATTGCTTTTAAATAAAAATTATGCCTCTATTATCGATATTCTATTTTACCTATTTTAGAGTTAAAAGCTATGGTGGAGATGCTCTTAGAATTTCATAGGTATCTGCTATACACTTAGGGATGTATTTATATACACATTTTATGGGACAGATAGTTACTTAGAATTGCTTACCTAGTTAGTTATACATGGCAACGAACAGCTCAGGATCGCAGTGGGATCTTAACTTTAAAATTGGTCAAGCGGTGGCAGTCCATGCTCCGCTTACATTAGCCTCAATGATTTTATTGTCTTGCCGTGTTTCTTTTGTGTTTTCAGACTGCAAGTGATACTAGTGTCCTAAAGGACCTTCTAAAGCTAAATTAATTTTAAAACATTTTAAAAATTATTAAAAAACCAAGTTAAAGAGCCATTTTAAATTAAAATTATGCCTCTATTATCGATACTATATTTTACTCTATTTTAGAGTTAAAATAGCTATGGCTGAGATGCTTTAGAATTTTTAGGTATACCCAGCTATACACGTAGGGATGTATTTATATACACATTTTAATGGGATCAGATAGTTACTTAGAATTGCTTATGTGTACCTAGTTAGTTATACATGGCAACGCAACAACTGTGATCGACTGGGATCTTAATCCCTTTAAATTGGTCACGGTGGCAGTCCTTGCTCGCTTGCCATTAGCCCGCTAATGATTTTAATCGTGCTGGTTTGTTTTTGTGTTTTCAGACCGCTGATACTAGGTTCTAAAGGACCTTCTTAAAGCTAAATTAATTTTAAAACATTTGCAGAAAACAATTATTTTAAAAACAAGATAAGACATTTTAAATTAAAATTATGCCTCTATTATCGATACTATATTTTACTCTATTTTAGAGTTAAAATAGCTATGGCTGGAGATGCTCTAGAATTTTTAGGTATACCCAGTTATACACGTAGGGATGTATTTATATACACATTTTAATGGGACCAGATAGTTACTTAGAATTGCTTAGGTGTACCTAGTTAGTTATACATGTAACTAACACGCTCGGATCGCATGGGATCTTAACCTTTAAAATTGGTCCGGTGCAACCTTGCTCCCGCTTGGCTAGCCTCAATGATTTTAATTGCCTTGCCGTTGTTTCTTTTGTGTTTAGACCTGCCAGTGATACTAGGTTCTAAAGGACCTTCTTAAAGCTAAATTAATTTTAAAACATTTGCAGAACAATTATTTTAAAAAGTTAAAGAGCCATTTTAAATAAAAATTATGCTCCATTATTAGATACTATATTTCACTCTATTTAGAGTTACAAATAGCTATGGCTGAGATGCTCTTAGAATTTCTTAGGTATACCCAGTTATACATAGGATGTATTTATATACACATTTTAATGGGATCAGATAGTTACTTAGAATTGCTTATGTACCTAGTTAGTTATACATGGCAAATCAACAACTGGATCGGCTGGGATCTTAACTTTAAAATTGGTCAAGGGTGGCAGTCCTGCTCGCCACATTAGCCATTGAATGATTTTACTGGTTGCCGTTGTTTCTTTTGTATTTTCAGACCTGCCAGTGATACTAGGACTCTAAAGGACCTTCTTAAAGCTAAAATATTTTAGAAACTATTTAAAAACAATAATAAATATATTCATATAAATAAGTGTTTCATTTAAAAACAATTATTTAAAAAGTTGAGCCATTTTAAATAAAAATTATGCCTCTATTATAAGATACTATATTTTACTCTATTTTAGAGTTAAAAATAGCTATGGCTAGAGATTTTAGAATTTTTATACCCAGTTATACACGAGGGATTTATTATATACACATTTTAATGGGACCGATAGTTACTTAATTGCTTAGGTACCTAGTTAGTTATACATGGCAACGAACAGTCATGGATCTGGGATCTTAACCCCTTTAAATTGGTCAAGCGTGGCAGTCCTTTGCTCCGCCCATTAGCCTCCTAATGATTTTATGCCTTGCCTGTGTTTTTCTTTGTGTTTTTCAGACCTGCAGTGATACTAGGGTTCTAAAGGACCTTTAAAGCTAAATTAATTTTAAAACATTTAAAAAACAATTATTTTAAAAAAGTTAAAGAGCCATTTTAAATTAAAATTATGCCTCATTATCGATACTATATTTCACTCTATTTTAGAGTTAAAATAGCTATGGCTGGAGATGCTCTTAGAATTTTAGGTATACCCAGCTATACACGTAGGATGTATTTATATACACATTTTAATGGGACCAGATAGTTACTTAGAATTGCTTATGTGTACCTAGTTAGTTATACATGGCAACAACCTGTGGATCGGCTGGGATCTTAATCCCTTTAAAATTGGTCAAGCGTGGCAGTCCTTGCTCTCCCTTGCCATTAGCTCAATGATTTTACTGGCTTGCCAGTGTTTCTTTTGTATTTTTCAGACTGCCAGTGATACTAGGACTCTAAAGGACCTTCTTAAAGCTAAAATATTTTAGAACTATTGCAGAAAAACAATAATAAATATATTCATATGAATAAGTGTTTCATTTTAAAATCAATTATTAAAAACAAGTTAGAGCCTTTTAAATAAAAATTATGTCTCTATTATCGATACTATATTTTACTCTATTTTAGAGTTAAAATAGCTATGGCTGGAGATGCTTTAGAATTTCATAGTATACCCAGCTATACACGTAGGGATGTATTTATATACACATTTTAATGGGACCAGATAGTTACTTAGAATTGCTTAGGTGTACCTAGTTATATACATGGCAACACAACAGCTCGGATCGGCAGGGATCTTAATCCTTTAAAATTGGTCAAGCGGTGGCAGTCATTGCTCTCGCTTGCCATTAGCCTCCTAATGATTTTACCGCCTCAAGTTTTTTTGTGTTTTTCAGACCTGACAGTGATACTAGGTTCCAAAGGACCTTCTTAAAGCTAAATTAATTTTAAAAACATTTAGAAAACAATTATTTAAAAACAAGTTAAAGAGCCATTTTAAATTAAAAATTATGCCTCTATTATCGATACTATATTTTACTCTATTTTAGAGTTAAAAATAGCTATGGCTGGAGATGCTCTTAGAATTTCTTAGGTATACCCAGTTATACACGTAGGGATGTATTTATATACACATTTTAATGGGATCAGATAGTTACTTAGAATTGCTTATGTACCTAGTTAGTTATACATGGCAACGCAAGAGCCTGTGATCGGCCTGGGATCTTAATCCCTTAAAGTTGGTCAAGCGGTGGTAGTCCTTGCTCGGCTTGCCATTGAATGATTTTACTGGCTTGCCGTGTTTCTTTTGTCTTTTCAGACCCAAAGGATACTAGGACTCTAAAGGACCTTCTTAAAGCTAAAATAATTTTAGAAACTATTGCAAAAACAATAATAAATATATTCATATGAATAAGTGTTTCATTTTAGAAAAAAATTATTTAAAAACAAGTTAAAGAGCCGCTTTTAAATAAAAATTATGCCTCTATTATCGATACTCTATTTTACTCTATTTTAGAGTTAAAAAGCTATGGCTGGAGATGCTCTTAGAATTTCATAGGTATACCCAGCTATACACGAGGGATGTATTTATATACACATTTTAATGGGACCAGATAGTTACTTAGAATTGCTTAGGTGTACCTAGTTAGTTATACATGGCAACGCAACAGCCTGTGGATCGGCGGGATCTTAATCCCTTTAAAATTGGTCAAGCGGTGGCAGTCCTTTGCTTCACATTAGCCTCAATGATTTTACCTTGCCGTGTTTCTTTTGTGTTTTTCAGACCTGCCAGTGATACTAGGGTTCTAAAGGACCTTCTTAAAGCTAAATTAATTTTAAAACATTTGCAGAAAACAATTATTTAAAAACAAGTTAAAGAGCCATTTTAAATTAAAAATTATGCCTCTATTATCGATACTATATTTTACTCTATTTTAGAGTTAAAATAGCTATGGCTGGAGATGCTCTTAGAATTTCTTAGGTATACCCAGCTATACACGTAGGGATGTATTTATATACACATTTTAATGGGATCGATAGTTACTTAGAATTGCTTACGTGTACCTAGTTAGTTATACATGGCAACGAAGCCTGCGGATCGGCTGGGATCTTAATCCCTTTAAAATTGGTCAAGCGGTGGCAGTCCTTGCTCCTTGCCATTAGCCTTCGAATGATTTTACTGGCTTGCCAGTGCTTTTTGTCTTTTCAGACCTGCCAGTGATACTAGGACTCTAAAGGACCTTCTTAAAGCTAAAATAATTTTAGAAACTATTGCAGCAAAAACAATAATAATTATATTCATATGAATAAGTGTTTCATTTTAGAAAAAAACAATTATTTAAAAACAAGTTAAAGAGCCGTTTTAAATAAAAATTATGCCTCTATTATCAGATACTATATTTTACTCTATTTTAGAGTTAAAATAGCTATGGCTGGAGATGCTCTTAGAATTTCATAGGTATACCCAGTTATACACGTAGGGATATTTATATACACATTTTAGTGGGACCAGTTAGTTACTTAGAATTGCTTAGGTGTACCTAGTTAGTTATACATGGCAACGCAACAGCCTGGATCGGGATCTTAATCCCTTTAAAATTGGTCAAGCGTGGCAGGCTCTCCGCTTGCCATTAGCCTCCTAATGATTTTAATGCTTGCAGTGTTTCTTTTGTGTTTTTCAGACCTGCCAGTGATACTAGGGTTCTAAAGGACCTTCTAAATTAATTTTAAAAGATTTTGAAAACAATTATTTTAAAAAGTTAAAGAGCCATTTTAAATTAAAAATTATGCCTCCATTATCGATACTATATTTCACTCTATTTTAGAGTTAAAAAGCTATGGCTGGAGATGCTCTTAGAATTTCTTAGGTATACCCAGTTATACACGTAGGGATTTATTTATATACACATTTTAATGGGACCAGATAGTTACCTAGAATTGCTTATGTGTACCTAGTTAGTTATACATGGCAACAACAGCCTGTGGATCGGCTGGGATCTTAATCCCTTTAAATTGGTCAAGGTGGCAGTCCTTGCTCCGCTTGCCATTAGCCTCATGATGATTTTACTGGCTTGCCGTGTTTCTTTTGTATTTTTCAGACTGCCAGTGATACTAGGACTCTAAAGGACCTTCTTAAAGCTAAAATATTTTAGAAACTATTGCAGCAAAACAATAATAAATATATTCATATGAATAAGTGTTTCATTTTAGAAAAAACAATTATTTAAAAACAAGTTAAAGAGCCGCTTTTAAATAAAAATTATGCCTCTATTATCGATACTCTATTTTACTCTATTTTAGAGTTAAAATAGCTATGGCTGAGATGCTCTTAGAATTTCATAGGTATACCCAGTTATACACGTAGGGATTTATTTATATACACATTTTAATGGGACCAGATAGTTACTTAGAATTGCTTAGTGTACCTAGTTAGTTATACATGGCAACGCAATGCGGATCGGCAGGGATCTTAACCCTTTAAAATTGGTCAAGCTGTGGCAGTCCTTGCTCCGCTTGCCACCTCCAATGATTTTACTGTCTTGCAGTGTTTCTTTTGTGTTTTTCAGACCTGCCAGTGATACTAGGGTTCTAAAGGACCTTTTAAAGCTAAATTAATTTTAAAACATTTGCAGAAAAACAATTATTTAAAAAAGTTAAAGAGCCATTTTAAATAAAAATTATGCCTCCATTATCGATACTATATTTCACTCTATTTTAGAGTTACAAATAGCTATGGCTGGAGATGCTCTTAGAATTTCTTAGGTATACCCAGTTATACACGTAGGGATGTATTTATATACACATTTTAATGGGACCAGATAGTTACTTAGAATTGCATATGTGTACCTAGTTAGTTATACATGGCAACGCAACACCTGGATCGGCTGGGATCTTAATCCCTTTAAAATTGGTCAAGCGGTGGCAGTCCTTGCTCCGCTTGCCATTAGCCATGAATGATTTTACTGGCTTGCCAGTGTTTCTTTTGTATTTTCAGACCTGCCAGGATACTAGGACTCTAAAGGACCTTCTTAAAGCTAAAATATTTTAAATATTGCAGCAAAACAATAATAAATATATTCATATAAATAAGTGTTTCATTTTAGAAAAATCAATTATTAAAAACAAGTTAAAGAGCCGCTTTTAAATAAAAATTATGTCTCTATTATCGATACTATATTTTACTCTATTTTAGAGTTAAAATAGCTATGGCTGGAGATTAGAATTTCATAGGTATACCCAGCTATACACGTAGGGATGTATTTATATACACATTTTAATGGGACCAGATAGTTACTTAGAATTGCTTAGGTGTACCTAGTTAATTATACATGGCAACACAACAGCTGTGATCGGCAGGGATCTTAATCCCTTTAAAATTGGTCAAGCTGGCAGTCCATTGCTCTCCGCCATTAGCCTCCAATGATTTTACTGCCTTGCAGTGTTTCTTTTGTGTTTTCAGACCTGCAGTGATACTAGGGTTCTAAAGGACCTTCTTAAAGCTAAATTAATTTTAAAAACATTTGCAGAAAAACAATTATTTAAAAAAAACAAGTTAAAGAGCCATTTTAAATTAAAAATTATGCCTCTATTATCGATACTATATTTTACTCTATTTTAGAGTTAAAAATAGCTATGGCTGGAGATGCTCTTAGAATTTTTATATACCCAGTATACACGTAGGGATGTATTTATATACACATTTTAATGGGATCAGATAGTTACTTAGAATTGCTTAGTGTACCTAGTTAGTTATACATGGCAACGCAAGAGCTCAGTGATCGCCGGGATCTTAATCCCTTTAAAGTTGGTCAAGCGGTGTCCTTGCTCTCCGCTTGCCATTAGCCTCGAATGATTTTACTGGCTTGCCAGTGTTTCTTTTTGTCTTTTCAGACCTGCCAGTGATACTAGGACTCTAAAGGACCTTCTTAAAGCTAAAATTATTTTAGAAACTATTGCAGCAAAACAATAATAAATATATTCATATGAATAAGTGTTTCATTTTAGAAAAAAATTATTTAAAACAAGTTAAAGAGCCGTTTTTAAATAAAAATTATGCCTCTATTATCGATACTATATTTTACTCTATTTTAGAGTTAAAAGCTATGGCTGGAGATGCTCTTAGAATTTCATAGGTATACCCAGTTATACACGTAGGGATTTATTTATATACACATTTTAATGGGACCAGATAGTTACTTAGAATTGCTTAGGTGTACCTAGTTAGTTATACATGGCAACGCAACAGCCTGTGATCGGCTGGGATTTTAATCCCTTTAAAATTGGTCAAGCGGTGGCAGTCTTTGCTCTCCGCCATTAGCCTCCTAATGATTTTACTGTCTTGCAGTGTTTCTTTGTGTTTTTCAGACCTGCCAGTGATACTAGGGTTCTAAAGGACCTTCTTAAAGCTAAATTAATTTTAAAAACATTTGCAGAAAAAACAATTATTTAAAAAAAACAAGTTAAAGAGCCATTTTTAAATTAAAAATTATGCCTCTATTATCAGATACTATATTTTACTCTATTTTAGAGTTAAAATAGCTATGGCTGGAGATGCTCTTAGAATTTCTTAGGTATACCAGTTATACACGAGGGATGTATTTATATACACATTTTAATGGGATCAGATAGTTACTTAGAATTGCTTATGTGTACCTAGTTAGTTATAGATGGCAACGCAACAGCCTGTGATCGGCTGGGATCTTAATCCCTTTAAAATTGGTCAAGCGGTGGCAGTCCTTGCTCTCCGCTTGCCATTAGCCTGCGAATGATTTTACTGGCTTGCCAGTGTTTCTTTTGTCTTTTCAGACTGCTGATACTAGGACTCTAAAGGACCTTCTTAAAGCTAATATAATTTTAGAAACTATTGCAGCAAAACAATAATAAATATATTCATATGAATAAGTGTTTCATTTTAGAAAAAATTATTTAAAAACAAGTTAAAGAGCCGTTTTAAATAAAAATTATGCCTCTATTATCGATACTATATTTTACTCTATTTTAGAGTTAAAAATAGCTATGGCTGGAGATGCTCTTAATTTCATAGGTATACCCAGCTTATACACGTAGGGATGTATTTATATACACATTTTAATGGGACCAGATAGTTACTTAGAATTGCTTAGGTGTACCTAGTTAGTTATACATGGCAACGCAACAGCCTGTGATCGGGGGATCTTAATCCCTTTAAATTGGTCAAGCGTGGCAGTCTTTGCTCTCCGCCCATTAGCCTCCTAATGATTTTACTGTCTTGCGTGTTTCTTTTTGTGTTTTTCAGACCTGCAGTGATACTAGGGTTCTAAAGGACCTTCTTAAAGCTAAATTAATTTTAAAAACATTTGCAGAAAAAACAATTATTTAAAAAAAACAAGTTAAAGAGCCATTTTTAAATTAAAAATTATGCCTCTATTATCAGATACTATATTTTACTCTATTTTAGAGTTAAAAATAGCTATGGCTGGAGATGCTCTTAGAATTTCTTAGGTATACCCAGTTATACACGTAGGGATGTATTTATATACACATTTTAATGGGATCAGATAGTTACTTAGAATTGCTTATGTACCTAGTTAGTTATACATGGCAACGCAAGAGCCTGTGATCGGCTGGGGATCTTAATCCCTTTAAAGTTGGTCAAGCGGTGGTAGTCCTTGCTCTCCGTTTGCCATTGGCCTTCGAATGATTTTACTGGCTTGCCAGTGTTTCTTTTTGTCTTTTCAGACCTGCCGCTGATACTAGGACTCTAAAGGACCTTCTTAAAGCTAAAATAATTTTAGAAACTATTGCAAAAACAATAATAAATATATTCATATGAATAAGTGTTTCATTTTAGAAAAAACAATTATTTAAAAAAACAAGTTAAAGAGCCGTTTTTAAATAAAAAATTATGCCTCTATTATCAGATACTCTATTTTACTCTATTTTAGAGTTAAAAAAAGCTATGGCTGGAGATGCTCTTAGAATTTCATAGGTATACCCAGCTATACACGTAGGGATTTATTTATATACACATTTTAATGGGACCAGATAGTTACTTAGAATTGCTTAGGTGTACCTAGTTAGTTATACATGGCAACGCAACAGCTGGATCGCGTGGGATCTTAACCCTTTAAATTGGTCAAGCGGTGGCAGTCCATGCCTCCGGCCATTAGCCTCCAATGATTTTACAGCCTTGCCTTTGTTTCTTTTGTGTTTTTCAGACCTGCTAGTGATACTAGTGTTCTAAAGGACCTTCTTAAAGCTAAATTAATTTTAAAAATTTGCAGAAAAAATTATTAAGAAAACCAAGTTAAAGAGTTTTTTAAATTAAAATTATGCCTCCATTATCGATACTATATTTCACTCTATTTTAGAGTTACAAATAGCTATGGCTGGAGATGCTCTTAGAATTTCTTAGGTATACCCAGTTATACACGTAGGGATGTATTTATATACACATTTTAATGGGACCAGATAGTTACTTAGAATTGCTTAGGTGTACCTATTTAGTTATACATGGCAACGCAACAGCCTGATCGGCTGTGGATCTTAATCCCTTTAAAATTGGTCAAGCGTGGCAGTCCATGCTCCGCTTGCCATTAGCCTCAATGATTTTACTCTTGCGGTGTTTTTGTGTTTTTCAGACCTGCTGATACTAGGGTTCTAAAGGACCTTCTTAAAGCTAAATTAATTTTAAAAATTTGCAGAAAAAAATTATTAAGAAAAACAAGTTAAAGAGCTTTTAAATTAAAAATTATGCCTCTATTATCGATACTATATTTTACTCTATTTTAGAGTTAAAATAGCTATGGCTGGAGATGCTCTTAGAATTTTAGGTATACCCAGTTATACACGTAGGGATGTATTTATATACACATTTTAATGGGACAGATAGTTACTTAGAATTGCTTAGGTGTACCTAGTTAGTTATACATGGCAACGCAACAACCCTGATCGATGGGATCTTAATCCCTTTAAAATTGGTCAAGCGGTGGCAGTCCTGCTCTCCGCTTGCCATTAGCCTCCTGATTTTACTGGCTTGCAAGTGTTTCTTTTTGTGTTTTTCAGACCTGCCAGTGATACTAGGGTTCTAAAGGACCTTCTTAAAGCTAAATTAATTTTAAAAAAATTTGCAGAAAAACAATTATTTTAAAAAAACAAGTTAAAGAGCCATTTTAAATTAAAAATTATGCCTCCATTATCGATACTATATTTTACTCTATTTTAGAGTTAAAATAGCTATGGCTGGAGATGCTCTTAGAATTTCTTAGGTATACCCAGTTATACACGTAGGGATGTATTTATATACACATTTTAATGGGACCAGATAGTTACTTAGAATTGCTTAGGTGTACCTAGTTAGTTATACATGGCAACGCAACAGCCGTGATCGGCAGGGATCTTAATCCCTTTAAAATTGGTCAAGCGTGGCAGTCCTTGCCTCCGCCCATTAGCCTCCGAATGATTTTACGTCTTGCCGTGTTTCTTTTTGTTTTTCAGACCTGCCAGTGATACTAGGTTCTAAAGGACCTTCTTAAAGCTAAATTAATTTTAAAAATTTGCAAAAAAAATTATTAAGAAAACAAGTTAAAGAGCTTTTAAATTAAAATTATGCCTCTATTATCGATACTATATTTTACTCTATTTTAGAGTTAAAATAGCTATGGCTGGAGATGCTCTTAGAATTTTAGGTATACCCAGTTATACACGTAGGGATGTATTTATATACACATTTTAATGGGACGATAGTTACTTAGAATTGCTTAGGTGTACCTAGTTAGTTATACATGGCAACGCAACAACCTGATCGGCTGGGATCTTAATCCCTTTAAAATTGGTCAAGCGTGGCAGTCCTTGCCTCCGCTTGCCATTAGCCTCGAATGATTTTACTGTCTTGCAAGTGTTTCTTTGTGTTTTTCAGACCTGCCAGTGATACTAGGTTCTAAAGGACCTTCTTAAAGCTAAATTAATTTTAAAACATTTGCAGAAAACAATTATTTTAAAAACAAGTTAAAGAGCCATTTTTAAATTAAAAATTATGCATCTATTATCAGATACTATATTTCACTCTATTTTACAGTTAAAATAGCTATGGCTGGAGATGCTCTTAGAATTTCATAGGTATACCCAGTTATACACGTAGGGATGTATTTATATACACATTTTAATGGGATCAGAGTTACTTAGAATTGCTTAGTGTACCTAGTTAGTTATACATGGCAACGCAACAGCTCGGATCGGCTGGGATCTTAATCCCTTTAAAATTGGTCAAGCGTGGCAGTCTTTGCTCTCCGCTTGCCATTAGCTCTAATGATTTTACTGGCTTGCTGTGTTTCTTTTGTGTTTTTCAGACCTGCCAGTGATACTAGGGTTCTAAAGGACCTTCTTAAAGCTAAATTAATTTTAAAAGATTTGCAGAAAACAATTATTTTAAAAGTTAAAGAGCCATTTTAAATAAAAATTATGCCTCTATTATAAGATACTCTATTTTACTCTATTTTAGAGTTAAAATAGCTATGGCTGGAGATGCTCTTAGAATTTCATAGGTATACCCAGTATACACGTAGGATGTATTTATATACACATTTTAATGGGACCAGATAGTTACTTAGAATTGCTTAGGTGTACCTAGTTAGTTATACATGGCAACGCAACAGCTGTGATCGGCAGGGATCTTAATCCCTTTAAAATTGGTCAAGCTGTGGCAGTCTTTGCTCCGCTTGCCATTAGCCTCAATGATTTTACTGTCTTGCTGTTTCTTTTGTGTTTTCAGACCTGCAGTGATACTAGGTTCTAAAGGACCTTCTTAAAGCTAAATTAATTTTAAAACATTTGCAGAAAAACAATTATTTTAAAAAGTTAAAGAGCCATTTTAAATTAAAAATTATGCCTCCATTATCGATACTATATTTCACTCTATTTTAGAGTTACAAATAGCTATGGCTGGAGATGCTCTTAGAATTTTTAGGTATACCAAGTTATACACGTAGGGATGTATTTATATACACATTTTAATGGGATCAGATAGTTACTTAGAATTGCTTATGTGTACCTAGTTAGTTATAGATGGCAACGCAACAGCCTGTGATCGGCTGGGATCTTAATCCCTTTAAAATTGGTCAAGCTGTGGCAGTCCTTGCTCTCTTGCCATTAGCCTCAAATGATTTTACTGGCTTGCCAGTGTTTCCTTTTGTATTTTTCAGACCTGCCAGTGATACTAGGACTCTAAAGGACCTTCTTAAAGCTAAAATAATTTTAGAAACTATTGCAGCAAAAACAATAATAAATATATTCATATGAATAAGTGTTTCATTTTAGAAAAATCAATTATTAAAAAAACAAGTTAAAGAGCCTTTTAAATAAAAATTATGCCTCTATTATCGATACTATATTTTACTCTATTTTAGAGTTAAAAATAGCTATGGCTGGAGATGCTCTTAGAATTTCATAGGTATACCCAGTTATACACGTAGGGATGTATTTATATACACATTTTAATGGGACCAGATAGTTACTTAGAATTGCTTAGGTGTACCTAGTTAATAATACATGGCAACACAACAGCCTGTGATCGCGTGGATCTTAATCCCTTTAAAATTGGTCAAGCGGTTGCAGTCCTTGCCTCCGCCATTGCCTAGTCAATGATTTTATCTTTCGGCGTTGTTTCTTTTGTGTTTTTCAGACCTGACAGTGATACTAGGGTTCCAAAGGACCTTCTTCAAGCTAAATTAATTTTAAAACATTTCAGAAAACAATAATAAATATATTCATATGAATAAGTGTTCATTTTAGAATAAAATTATTTAAAAACAAGTTAAAGAGCCAGTTTTAAATTAGAAATTAAGCCTCCATTATCGATACTATATTTTACTCTATTTTAGAGTTAAAAAAGCTATGGCTGAGATGCTCTTAGAATTTCATAGGTATACCCAGCTATACACGTAGGGATGTATTTATATACACATTTTAATGGGACCAGATAGTTACTTAGAATTGCTTAGGTGTACCTAGTTATTATACATGGCAACGCAACAGTGGATCGCAGGATCTTAACCCTTTAATTGGTCAAGCTGTGGCAGTCCATGCCCTCCGCTTGCCATTAGCCCCAATGATTTTACGTCTCTGTTTGTTTCTTTTGTGTTTTTCAGACCTGCTAGTGATACTAGGTTCTAAAGGACCTTCTTAAAGCTAAATTAATTTTAAAAATTTGCAGAAAAAAAAATTATTAAGAAAAACCAAGTTAAAGAGTTTTTTTAAATTAAAATTATGCCTCCATTATCGATACTATATTTTACTCTATTTTAGAGTTACAAATAGCTATGGCTGAGATGCTCTTAGAATTTTAGGTATACCCAGCTATACACGTAGGATGTATTTATATACACATTTTAATGGGACCGATAGTTACTTAGAATTGCTTAGGTGTACCTATTTAGTTATACATGGCAACAACGTACTGGTGATCGGCTGGGGATCTTAACCCTTTAAATTGGTCAAGCTGTGGCAGTCCATGCCCTCCGCCATTAGCCTCAATGATTTTACAGCTTGCTGTGTTTCTTTGTGTTTTTCAGACTGCCATGATACTAGGGTTCTAAAGGACCTTCTTAAAGCTAAATTAATTTTAAAAATTTGCAGAAAAAAATTATTAAGAAAACCAAGTTAAAGAGCTTTTTAAATTAAAATTATTCTCCATTATCGATACTATATTTCACTCTATTTTAGAGTTACAAATAGCTATGGCTGGAGATGCTCTTAGAATTTCTAGGTATACCCTTATACACGTAGGATGTATTTATATACACATTTTAATGGGACAGATAGTTACTTAGAATTGCTTATGTGTACCTAGTTAGTTATACATGGCAACGCAACAACCTGTGGATCGACGGGATCTTAATCCCTATAAATTGGTCAAGCGTGGCAGTCCTTTTCGCTTGCCATTAGCCTCTAATGATTTTACTGGCTTGCAAGTGTTTCTTTTGTGTTTTTCAGACCTGCTGATACTAGGTTCTAAAGGACCTTCTTAAAGCTAAATTAATTTTAAAACATTTGCAGAAAAAAATTATTTTAAAAACAAGATAAAGAGCCATTTTAAATTAAAATTATGCCTTTATTATAGATACTATATTTTACTCTATTTTAGAGTTAAAAATAGCTATGGCTGGAGATGCTCTTAGAATTTCATAGGTATACCAGTTATACACGTAGGGATGTATTTATATACACATTTTAATGGGACCGAAAGTTACTTTTCTTAAGGTGTACCTAGTTAGTTATACATGGCAACGAATGTTCATGGATCGGTGGGATTTTAATCCCTTTAAAATTGGTCAAGCTGTGGCAGTCTTTGCTCTCGCCACTAGCCTCTAATGATTTTACTGTCTTGCTGTTTCTTTTGTGTTTTTCAGACCGCCAGCTGATACTAGGGTTCTAAAGGACCTTAAAGCTAAATTAATTTTAAAAAGATTTGCAGAAAAAAACAATTATTTTAAAAGTTAAAGAGCCATTTTTAAAATAAAATTATGCCTCTATTATAAGATACTATATTTTACTCTATTTTAGAGTTAAAATAGCTATGGTCGAGATGCTCTTAGAATTTCATAGGTATACCCAGCTATACACGTAGGGATTTATTTATATACACATTTTAATGGGACCAGATAGTTACTTAGAATTGCTTAGGTGTACCTAGTTAGTTATATGGCAACGCAGGATCTATGTGGGATCTTAACCCCTTTAAAATTGGTCAAGCGTGGCAGTTTTGCTCCTGCCACTAGCCTCCGAATGATTTTACTGTCTTGCCAGTGTTTCTTTTTGTGTTTTTCAGACCTGCCAGTGATACTAGGGTTCTAAAGGACCTTCTTAAAGCTAAATTAATTTTAAAAGATTTGCAGAAAAACAATTATTTTTTAAAAGAAAGAGCCATTTTTAAATAAAAATTATGCCTCCATTATTGGATACTATATTTCACTCTATTTTAGAGTTACAAATAGCTATGGCTGAAGATGCTCTTAGAATTTAGGTATACCCAGTTATACATAGGATGTATTTATATACACATTTTAATGGGATCAGATAGTTACTTAGAATTGCTTATGTGTACCTAGTTAGTTATGATGGCAACGCAACAGTCTGCGGATCGGCTGGGATCTTAATCCCTTTAAAATTGGTCAAGCAGTCCTTCCTTCCGCCGCATTAGCTCATGGATGATTTTACGCTTGCCAGTGTTTCTTTTGTATTTTTCAGACCTGCAAAGGATACTAGGACTTCTAAAGGACCTTCTTAAAGCTAAAATATTTTAAACTCATAGCAGCAAAACAATAATAAATATATTCATGTAAATAAGTGTTTCATTTTAGAAAAATCAATTATTAAAAAAACAAGTTAAAGAGCCGCTTTTAAATAAAAATTATGTCTCTATTATCGATAACTATATTTTACTCTATTTTAGTTAAAATAGCTATTGGAGATGCTCATAGAATTTCATAGGTATAACAGAAGTTAATTAGGGATGTATTTATATACACATTTAATGGAACCAGATAGTTACTTTGAACTGTTTATAGGTGTACCTAGTTAATAATACATGGCAACACAACAGCCCGTAGACTGGCAGGACTTTAACCTTTTAAATTGGTCGTTGCTTATCGCTTCCGCTTGTCATTAATCACCAATGATTTTAATCGTCTTGGCAGTGTTTCTTTGTGTTTTTCAGATTTACAGCGATACTAGGTTCCAAAGGACTCCGCCAATTAATTTTAGCAATACGTAACTGAACGAAGTACAATTAAAAAACAAGTTAAAGAGCCATTTTAAATTAAAAATTATGCCTCTATTATCGATACTATATTTTACTCTATTTTAGAGTTAAAAATATATGTATTGAGATGCTCTTAGAATTTCTTAGGTATACCCAGTTATACACGAGGGATGTATTTATATACACATTTTAATGGGACCGATAGTTACTTAGAATTGCTTACGTACCTAGTTAGTTATACATAACTAAGAGCCTGTGGATCGGCCGGGATCTTAATCCCTTTAAAGTTGGTCAACGTGGTAGTCCTTGCTCCGCTTGCCATTACTTAATGATTTTACCGGCTTGCAGTTGTTTCTTTTGTCTTTTCAGACTCGCCAGCTGATACTAGGACTCAAGGACCTTCTTAAAGCTAATATAATTTTTAAACTATTGCAGCAAAACAATAATAAATATATTCATATGAATAAGGTTTCATTTTAAATAAAAATTATTTAAAAACAAGTTAAAGAGCCGCTTTTAAATAAAAATTATGCCTCTATTATCGATACTTCTATTTTACTCTATTTTAGAGTTAAAAAGCTATGGTGAGATGCTCTTAGAATTTCATGTATACCCGCTATACACGAGGGATTTATTTATATACACATTTTAATGGGACCGATAGTTACTTAGAATTGCTTAGGTGTACCTAGTTAGTTATACATGGCAACGCAACAGCTGTGGATCGGCAGGGATCTTAACCCTTTAGAATTGGTCCTGCAGTAGTCCATGCCCTCCGCCATTAGCCTCAATGATTTTACCTTGCCTTTGTTTCTTTTTGTGTTTTTCAGACCGCTAGTGATACTAGTGTTCTAAAGGACCTTCTTAAAGCTAAATTAATTTTAAAAAATTTGCAGAAAAAAATAATTAAGAAAACCAAGTGAAAGAGTTTTTTTAAATTAAAAATTATGCCTCCATTATCGATACTATATTTCACTCTATTTTAGAGTTACAAATAGCTATGGCTGAGATGCTCTAGAATTTCTTAGGTATACCCGCTTATACACGAGGGATGTATTTATATACACATTTTAATGGGACCGATAGTTAATTGCTAGTGTAAATTCCTAGTTAGTTATACATGGCAACGCAACAGCCCGCGGATCTACCGGTGGATCTTAACCCTTTAGAAATTGGTCAAGCTGTGGCTCCGCCATTAGCCTCCTAATGATTTTACGGCTTGCAAGTGTTTCTTTTGTGTTTTTCAGACCTGCCAAGGATACTAGGTTCTAAAGGACTTCTTAAAGCTAAATTAATTTTAAAAAATTTGCAGAAAAAAATTATTAAGAAAACCAAGTTAAAGAGCTTTTAAAATTAAAATTATTCCTCCATTATCGTGATACTCATATTTTACTCTATTTGAGATGCTCTTAATTTCAGTATACCCAGCTATACACGTAGGGATGTATTTATATACACATTTTAATGGGATCAGATAGTTACTTAGAATTGCTTATGTGTACCTAGTTAGTTATACATGGCAACGCAACAACTGCGGATCGACTGGGATCTTAATCCCTATAAAATTGGTCAAGCGGTGCAGTCCTGCTCTCTCTCATTGCCATTAGCCCGCTAATGATTTTACTGGCTTGCAAGTGTTTCTTTGTGTTTTCAGACCTCGCTGATACTAGGGTTCTAAAGGACCTTCTTAAAGCTAAATTAATTTTAAAACATTTGCAAAAAACAATTATTTTAAAAACAAGTTAAAGAGCCATTTTAAATTAAAATTATGCCTCTATTATCAGATACTATATTTTACTCTATTTTAGAGTTAAAAATAGCTATGGCTGAGATGCTCTTAGAATTTCATAGGTATACCCAGCATATAACGTAGGGATGTATTTATATACACATTTTAATGGGACCGTAGTTACTTAGAATTGTTTAGTGTACCTAGTTAGTTATACATGGCAACGCAAACATCGGATCGGTGGGATCTTAATCCTTTAAATTGGTCAAGCGGTGGCAGTCTTTGCTCCGCTTGCCATTAGCCCTAATGATTTTACTGTCTCTGCCGTTGTTTCTTTGTGTTTTTTCAGACCTCACAGTGATACTAGGGTTCTAAAGGACCTTCTTAAAGCTAAATTAATTTTAAAAGATTTGCAGAAAAACAATTATTTTTAAAAGTTAAAGAGCCATTTTTAAATAAAAAATTATGCCTCTATTATGATACTATATTTTACTCTATTTTAGAGTTAAAATAGCTATGTATCGAGATGCTCTTAGAATTTCATGTATACCCAGTTATACACGTAGGATTTATTTATATACACATTTTAATGGGACCAGATAGTTACTTAGAATTGCTTAGTGTACCTAGTTAGTTATACATGGCAACGCAGATCTATGGGATCTTAACCCTTTAAAATTGGTCAAGTGTGGCAGTCTTTGCCGGGCTTGCTACCAAATTAATGATTTTACCGTTGCCAAGCAGGTTTTTGTTTTTCTGCATCGCCAGTGATACTAGGGTTCTAAAGGACCTTCTTAAAGCAAATTAATTTAAAAGATTTGCAAAAAACAATTATTTTTTTTGTGCAAAAGAGCCATTTTAAATAAAAATTATGCTTCCATTATTGGGATACTATATTTCACTCTCTATTTTAGAAAGTTAAATAGCTATGGCTGAAGATGCTCTTAGAATTTCTTAGGGTATACCCAAATATACACGTGGGATGTATTTATATACACATTTTTTAATGGGATCGATAGTTACTTTAGAATTG